>JAAMPI010000149.1:0-59488 GCA_013054445.1 Cudoniella acicularis | reverse complement strand
GGAGGGGGAAGAGAGGAGCGGAGCGGAGTGAGCACTGAGAGGCACGTTGTCATGTTGAAAGTGGCGTGGATATGATGTCAGGACAAAGTGGCGTGATGTTGTGTTGTCTGATTCCTGAATCAAGGGGTTTGGTGAAGCGAGGGTTTTAAGCGAAATTTTCAGGGGAAACTGAACACTTCATGACTTTGCACAAGTAGAGCGCTTTTGTTTAATTTTAACAAGCGAAGAGCATTTTATAGAGTTTTAAATTTGTGGAAGGACTTTATAATGTAATAATACCTTTAGGTTTTACTCGTGGTTTGATTTGTTCGTTCGAAGGTTGAGCGGTCCGTGCGTTCAGGTTAACTACAACACTTGAAAAAATAAACAAGATACTATAGTGAGATCGTATTCAAAATTTGATAAACTAGCTATATGAATTATCGAGTCTTTCTTAAAGCACTTGGGTTTTATTTGAATTTGTTGTTTGATTATTTTCAAGTGTTCTGATGTAGTCTATAGAAGGAAAATCGGTCGTTCCTGGTGGGTTCCCGCTTCTATAGCACCTGCAACCTCTCCATCCATTATCCCATGAATATAACTTGGCCCAACCAAGGTGAGCTTAGGCTCATCAGATTCCGCCGAGTCGACTTAACGCAGAATTACAGGAAGGATCATTCCACGGGCGGAGCACACAACATCTCCTTCTTTAAAAACACTGGAGGTTATTCCCCAGTATCCGTTTACCGTGCTTCCAAACGCCAGACCGCGGAGATGGTCTTGGAAGTTGTCAAATATGCCCGAATACTGTTCATGTTTGCCCTCCCAAGTTTTTCCTACTCGCTTCTTTTTGCCACTCTAGATCATATATTCTTCTCTGAACCCTTGAGTTTCTTCGAGTGAAAGTAGGCTTCCGGGGATAAGGCCTTGGTCCACAACTAAGGTATGCCAGAACGCATCAAATGCAGGCTCGCCAGTCGGTAAATAAGTGGAGCTGTCAATTTCGGGAGGCTCCCAAAAATCATGGCACCAATGCTCGCTCTGCTCTTCTGATAATGGTTGATTAAGTTTCTTGATTTGGTCCAAGGTCACACCCGATAGCTTCAGAATATCTCCATCGGTGATATCTCTAGTGTTTTCTAAAGTCCCGTGGTCTTCCATAGTGTTATACGTTGATGCGTTCTCCCACTCGCGGTGCATAACCGAACTATTGGGGAACGGCGGACGGGACCGTTGCTTGATAGAGCAATCTGGAACCCAGGAAGGCAGAACCACTTGCGATGTTGCGTTTGCCTAATATGCACCACATATAATACCCAAGCTAGGCTTTGAGGAACCCCCCCCCCCCGGAATTACAGTACTACGCAACTATTGTTAACCGATTTTTTCCCCCACCAAAACTAAGCATCAGCACCCGAATTTACTTGATAATAACGCACGCAATTCTTATTATTAGAACAAGCCGAATAAACCAAATTAATCGCATTTAACTCTTCTTTAATTCGTGTAATTAGAAGTTGCCACCCCTGTCGTTCTATGCCTAATATTTAGTGTGCCACTTACCTGTTTTGATATAGGCCATAATCCTCCTAGAATGCTTTTAATAAGCGTATCAAAGAAGTCCTTGTTAATTATATCCTAGGAAACTTATAAATAGGACTCTAGACGCTACCTGTTATGCTCCGATTTGCCTATAGACGCTATAACCTTAGGTAACATCTTAAAAACGCGTTTTTAAGCTCCTACTAGGTATTCTCGATCGGGTTTAAGTCGAGGGAGAAGAGAGGTTAATCTATAGTATCTACGCTATGTTTCTTAAACTGTTCCCGGACTTTTAGGTAATATAGATAGATACGTTATCCTATATAAATATATAGCCAGGGCTAAGTTATTAGTGCTAAAATAATAGTTAGGTAGTCAAGACTTTAAGATAGGAGTTAGTAGAGTACCTATGCTTCTTTAACTTAAAGTCCTAGTCTATGACATAGAGTTATATTCTCCTTATATCCTAAAAAGTAGCCTAGACCATCACTTTTATATCCTTTTTATAGGTATATGTTTAAATCATTTCCTCCTACTACTTCTACGCTGGCGTATAGAAGCACTACTTAGTTGCTTTACCCCGCCCCCACTCATAAGAACACTCATTACTCTAGATATAAAGACCCTACTCCTTCGTAGTCTACCCCCTTTATATAAGGTACTAAGTAAGTCTTTTTACCGTATTTATCTCTATAAGGAATAGCCGGCGTGTAGCGTGCTATTTCGTGATATAGTAGCGCTTAAGGATAGAAGTGAAAGTACGCTTCTTATAGGAGAGCCTATAGGCTAGGATAAGGAATATAAAGGTATCCTTTAGGTTATTTCGAACGTGGCGCACGAGTAAACGTTCCTCTACTTTAGTATATGACTTGTTTCTAGGCTTTTTAGGTAGGGATTTACCTTTAACATGTTCTAGGTCTTATTTGAGGGTATATCGCACGTGCCACGGTCGAATCTCGTGCCTATTACGATTTCGGTAGGAGTATAGCCAAAATGCGTGGTATATACGATCCCTCTTCTATAGTACGGAGAGAGATGCATATAAGGTTATCAATTACTAGAGCTAGGACCGAGAGGATTACGTTGAGATAGCATTTTAGTGTTAGTCGTGTAGAATGGTTGGAGGGAAACGCGTAAAAACGCGCTTTTATAGTGGTTTCGGTTAACAGCAGTTGTGCGTCACTATAGCTATATCAGCTATCATAACCCTTATTGCCTCAATATATACCTGGCGAACGGACTTCGAATAGTCTACCACGATTGATTCAGGACAGGATGCCAAGCCGAGTAGAGCGTAAACCATATCCCTCGGATCAGTAGCCTCCTATTCCGCATTATCAAACACTAAAGTTCGGAGGCTCGTTCCCCTGTGCTTGTAGACATTACCAAATGTTGAAAGCATCTCGGTTTTCTGAGCAGTGCTCCGCAGCTCAACAAGGGATCTAAGAGGTTTGAAAGCTTCGGCAAACCATCTGTTCAGTCGTATTAATGTTCCGGTTCTCGGGTTGACGGTTATCATGTTTTCTATTGTATCCCAGTTGATGGACCGGTGTCCACAAAACACACGTGCTGTGGCTGGGTATGTAAGCTCTTGGACAATCCACATGCGAGTCTACCAACTTTGTGAGATTAATAAAACGCACAGAGCGACTCTGTCCCTTACGCTCACCTCTGTCGGATCTCTCAGTTGACTATAGTCACGAGGGCGGAGGACATTGCGAACTCCAAAGGAAAAGTTTTGCATTCGAGGGCTCAAGACCATCTCCTTCTCCACTTCTCCTATAGCTTCCAACACGTCAAATACTAAGTCGCTATAAGTCGCTATCCTCGCTAGCTTCACCTAGCCAAATCAAGACACATGGCGCTTGTCGATATATCTGCGCCATCCGCTGCACCTGAATATTCCGCTCCTCAATATTATTTTGGTCTATGCGGGTAGCATCTATCCACAGAACCTTCTCTTCATCTACATCCCTCAGATGCCGCAAAGCGCTTTCAAGGCTCGGCCCAACTGGAAACGCGAGTCCGTCGATGAAGATGTTTGTCTTCGGAGTCGGCACTCCACATGTGTATGACAAAGCGTCGTAATTTGCTTTGCGACCAAATGGATGTGCGAAGTCCGAATCTTTAGTCCGGGATTGGAGGTGTCGAATGTACTCCTTTTTCATCTCGCAATGAACGGCATCCGAGAAAAATCCTGGTTTGAGAGACTAGGCGGATCATGTCCCAGTCGTTTTTCCCTTATCCAGATTCAAATGTACCCGGTCGACTGAAGCGCACAATGAATGAGTGGCTATCCACAAGAGGATGCAGGCTTGGATCTGCTGACGAGGCTGCATACCCTGCTGGAATCGGGATTCGGTGATTAGAATTACTTTGTCTTACGAATCCGTGAAATACAGAAATATGTCAATAATATCTTTTTAACTTTCACCTTCTCCTCTTGTCCCGCTTATGTTTCCAACTTCCGCAGAAATATCATACCTGACAGCAGATGGAAAAATGACAGCACAAAACCACCCCGAATTAAAATCATTCCGGCGAATTCACGCATTCGAAAACAAACTGTTTTAGAAAGCGATTTGCCAGCGCTTTTAGCATACATGTAGCGATGCAACAACAATAATGATCAAACGTTCGTTTCCTTCTACGCCGCATGAAACGACAATCCACAACGGATGAAGAAATCGACAGCTGATATGCAATTTGGATGCCCTTTCGAGTAGTAACTGCGGTCTATTTAAAGTGTGGCCATCAGCCCGCTTGAACGGCGCTCCTCTCTATACTCGAACTTCATGAAGATGGCGCGCTGTTTTTCTTAGTTTCCGCATTGTGCTTTTGTAATACCAGACAAAAAAATTAGCCTTGATCTGAGTTTGGCACTGCTAAATATAGTCAGCCAAACCTACCTCTCCGCGTTCACCTATCTACACTCCTCCATCCGCCATAAATTCATCAAGTACCGTTGATTCCACTATATAGCAAGTGCGATGTCTGGAACAAGAGTTCAAATTGCGCCAGATAGAGATACCCCTTCGAAGCGAGGTCGATAAGGAGGGCGCGTTACCGAGCCGAAACCCACACACCCCCCTCCTCCCTCAAAAAATATTAAAAAATTTGAACCGACAAAGACTCGAACCTTGGACCTCGCACTCAAGTCTCGATAGAGCACTGCAAAGGGTGAACCCCTCAATAATCACCGTATAGAATATAGTTTCAGTACTAACTACTACAAAGGAACCCCTTAATTACAACTATGAGTGCGCGCTCTGCCACTGAGCTATCAGCCTTTTTTGTTTGCTGGGTAAAAATCGCTTAAATTGAATTATAACTAAGGTTCGTCTCGACCGGCGAGGTAACCTGTCAACCCGCACCACGTTAAAATACTTAGGCTTTTCAAGGGCATGGACTCTGACGGAAGAGCAGGTCGAGTTAAATGGTGTTCAATACTGAATACACTTCTTCTACTAACAACACTAATTTGCTTCCTACTAAGAAAACTCTATCAAAGTCCAACAATAGTCAGTTTAATCCCCACCTTTTTGCAGAGGACAAATCCACGGATATTTAATCTCCATCTCGTACGGAGTAGTCACAGAGTGTCAACGCAGACCTGGAGCTATAATAGCATCGCATTCTCGGAGTGCTGTGCCTCCTTCCACCTATCACGGCAAAGCCTCTATTGTGAGGTGTCAGGTTTGACCAGTGGTCAATGCTTCAAAGTAATGGGAAAAAACTCACTATCACTCGCGACCTCGAGACAAGCCTTGGCCATGTGGAACTTCCTTTCCAATTATGACAACAACAAAAAGATTGTCAGCATAGTAGGTCATAGCAGCAAACGTAGCATATTGCGCTTCACTTTCTCTCGCCTGGCCCCCTCGGTCGTCCAAGCTTCTCGCAAACCGCTTTTGCTGTCAAAGATCCTTTTCCCACAACTTGTTAAGAGCATGCTGGTGGTGCTGGTAATGCAGCACCTCTGCGACTAGCTCATGAGATAGTCGGACAAAACTCATCTTGGCTTGCAGTTGACCAAAAAAATTCCATTCGAATCTGTCGCAGATTATTTTTAAGTAGAGCCGTTGCACCTTTTGAAAACGAGGCTCTTCGCCGGCCTCTTAACAGAACATGTAAAGAAGAACAAATATTGTGGATTGCGATCTCAAGTATCGCTCTGCTACATTTCCACTCGCATCAAACCTGCCAAATTGTATTTATGGAGGGCAACCAAAGCGTGCATGGCGATTTGAGAAGATCAGATATCTCAAAGTGCCTCGAACAATGGAAATATAAATAGAAAGAAAGAAATGCTTGTAGCATGACTCAAAAGAGACATAATAGCCATCAACTTGAGTTCCTATTATTTCCACACCTAGTATGTTGATCATGGATACTTGTCCTTCACCCAAGGCACCAAGGCATCTTATAACAATGGCCTCGTATGAAGCATGATAATTGATGGCGGATGTTCTCACAATAGCACTGGACACAAGTCTTGAAATTGATATCTATCATGCGCTCTTATGATTGTTGAGTCACTTAAACAGCTCGAGTAGCTGTGAAGAAATACCTGACCACTCGAATTTCTTTGATATGTTTTGTGTAATCAACGCCGCTTCATAATGCATTCTTGAAATGATATCCTTGGATGATTTGCAACCGCCATCTGAGGACTCGCTATTGAGTGTTGCTCTCCACAAAATTCCACCCCTATAATACAATCGAATTCCTCATGTGACTTTCAACCTACGATCTTTTCTTGCCCTGCTTCGAAGTCATCTTCCTGAAAGCTTCCATGCCACCAGCACCAATTGGTCTCTGAAGAGGATCCAAGCCCTTGCTAGGATCGAAAGTGCTTTTAGGGGCGATAGTGTAACTGGTGGTGGATGATTCCATTCTGGCTCTGTTGCTTTTGTTTGGTTGTGCAAGTAAACGCTCTTTGAGGAGTTCGTTTTGTGAAAGCTTTGGTCCTTGAGAAGAAGGCATTTGTGACCCTTGTGTCCCGGAAGGACGAAGAGCAAGTTGGGCGGCCCTGGAGAGTTATTAGTAATATTTCAAGATTAAATATAGGATTGACATACTGGTAATCGAACTCCTTCGAAACGACCTTGCGCTGCTTATAGTCGTCACTTCTCTTCAAGATTGGTCGGGACCATTCTCCCATTAATCTTTCAGCAGTTCTCTTAACCCCAATTTCTGCCTTTTTAGTCTTCGTGTAGAAATGTACAATTTTGCCAATCCCGCTACTCAGCAAGGCCTCCTTCTCAATAGGCAGTCTTGCTAGTGCTGCGAAAAGATCGCGTTGAATATTGTATGCTGGAAGACTTCCATCGGATAATGGCTCCAGAAAATATTTAACAGATTGGAGGAAGTTGGTATCGGGGTCAACGATGGAGTGTTGGACTGTGTTTCGACTAAGAATGCTGACCACCTCAGGCAACATTTTGAGCTTGTGGATAGCGGGTTGATTATTCTCACGAGCTTGATTATCGGCCTCGCAAGCTTGCTCCATTCGAATCTTGAGTGCTGCAATTTCATCGTCGAATGCCTCTTCGAGATCCTGTAATATTGTTAGTTGTTTCCATCCTTAGTTAAAGCACCAAAACGTACCACTTCATCCTTCTTGCGTCTACGCTTGTTTGGGTTTTTTAAAGCAGCATCCATAGCCTTATCCAAAGCTCGGCGTCTCCTCTCCTCCGGCGTCAGGTTCTCCATATTCTCAGGGGTTACGGCTCTCTTTTCCCTTGGCCCATCACGACTCTTCCTCTCCCCATCAGGCTTTGGTTTTCGGACCCTCTTGCCCTCCATGCGCTCTCCATCTGGATCTTCGTCATCATCTCGGCGCCTCTTCTTTTTGTCACGTTTTGCCTCCTTAGATTTCTTGCCATCACCATCTTTCTCTGTCCGCTTGCGCTTATTCGCCTTCAAAGTTCGTGCAACATCCTCATCTATGTCCACCAAAGGTCTATCGTCGATGGCAAGGGATGTCGGATCAAAATTGTCGAACTCAGCTTCGTCGACTTCGGAAAGTTCCGATGCTAATGAGTCGTTGTCATCGTCATCGTCACCATTGTCCATATCAAGGTCGGGGTTCGCTGGGGTAGGAGGCGTGTCCCGCTCTTCGGACATGGGCCTATTTGGATCTGCAGAATCATTTCCAGCTTCTGGAAGCGGCGTCGTAGGCCGAGAACCAAGATCTGAGTCTGACATCTTTGTCAAAAGTGAGGTTTTAGGCAAGAGTCCTCTAGACAGAGCGGGAAAAGGGGAGTCGCTGCTGGGTTTCCGCCAAGGAATTTTGCGGTAGAGTAAATTCAAGTAGGCTGCAGATTAGGAGGTGAGAGGGGGAATCAAGATGCGCCACGAAGAGGAGCGTTGAGGTATTTTGCGAAGATGGTTTGAAAAGATGAAGGTCGTCCTTTGATAATTCCAGGCCCCTCGCGAAAAAGGCTTAGCGCGGACGCCTTAGATCCGGGGCAACGACCGGGGGTGTTTTGTTTACTTTTGATCCGAACTTCTTGCGCCGACACCTCCAGTCACTCTGACACTTCCAGCAGCCGGCCCCAATCCCAACAACCTCAATATGTTCAGCAACCTTCAAACCCAGAAGCGCTCGCATGAAAGTCCTATGGACTGGGAATGGCAGACAAAGGGACCTACTGACCCTAATTCCCCATTTCCTCAATTTAAACTGCAGGGACAGAAGCGTAAGTACAGTCGCAGGAAAGCATCCAATACCTAGAAGCTGACCTGAATCACAGCAAGTTTCGAATCGCCCAAACCTTCAAGCTCCTTCATAGGAGCTTCCTCGACCCCCGCAGCTCCATTTCGAAATCCCTCTTTTACTACACCCAGAAAACCGTTCGACCCCGATCTATTTTCCGAAGCATCAGGCGCCGAATCCTCCCCAGCAGACAACGCTGATATAGATACTCCAGAACGACCGACAACGAGCTCAGCTATGACTACATTTAGTGGAAATTCGGAAAAGAAGCCCCTGTTCGGGAAATACGGTGCTGGCTTCCTAGGGAGCAGTCCCGGCCGGGCAGAGCAAAGACGAGGGAAATATGGATCCGCGATCGTTCACAAGGTCCGAAAACGCAAAAGAATAGAGCGCGATTATGCAGTGGTCAAGTCTTTGCGAAATGATTCAGGTTCTGAATCTGATTCTGGGGATTCGCGACCCAAGAGCAGGGCAAGTAATGGGAAGGGGGGTAATCAACAAAATTGGTTCTCGTCATTCATCAGCGGCGTCGAATCAAGGCCGACTTTACCCGAAACTCTCTCAAAATATACACAATTAGGGATGAACTTCTTCCTCCTGAGCCTTTTCATCTTTAGCATCTACACCTTCTGGTCTGCGGTCAAATCAGACATCGACAAAGAAGCCGAAAATCTTCGCGCAGAGGTGATAGCGGAGATGACCAAATGCAGCCGCGACTATGTAGAAAATGCATGTGGACATGACAGACGACTGCCGGCTCTAGAGTCTGTTTGTCACGCTTGGGGGCAATGTATGAATAGAGACCCGAATTCGATTGGCAAAGCGAAAGTCAGCGCTCAAACATTCGCGCAAATCTTTAATAATTTCGTCGAGCCGATCAGCTACAAAGCAATGGTATGTCTGTTTTCATTTTAGAGATTTGGAGTCTGTCGCCATTCAATACCAGATTAGCGCTAATCATCACTAGATATTCGTCGTGATTATCGCCACCTCGTGCATTGTGGCCAATAACTTGGCTTTTGGAATGTTTCGAGCAAAAGCAAGCATGCCAGCTGCACAACCTTACTTTCCACCCCCACCACAAAACTTCCAGTGGGGAGTGCCACCACAAACACCTCAACACAACAACGTCGCACATGATACATGGACCGGGCAAAACTTTCAGGCTATAATGCCTAGTCAAACGCCCAGTCATAAAAGTCCAAGTAAAGGGTCGAGAAGCCCTAGCAAAGCATATAGGAGTCCGAGCAAAGGAGAATTGTACTAAATGCATAAGGAGGAACGGCGTTTTGGGAATCTATGTGGAATAACAGTACATATGGCAGGTGGGGTGTAAATAAATGCATGCAATTCAGGGTAACATGAAGTCTTTGAAGGAGTAACAATGAAGTTCTGGTAATTGAATTCAACGAACTTCTCTGTCCCTGCCCTGTCCATGATCTTTCGTGCTGTTCAACTTGGAACAGATGAATATCTCATCCGCAGATTAGGCTAACTCAAGCCACATTTCAACAATTAGCAAATTCGATCAACATCTCACTAGGGCGTTCCAATGCGATTTAATGTAGGATTGACCAAGCCACCGCACCGGACAGTAACTGTAATGCTCAAGTGTGCGTTGATCATTCTTATGGCACCATGGACATATCTGAGCAGAGACATATCAGAGCAAGACGGAGCATGAGATATGTCACGTCTTGCACTGGTTTATTCAGTCTACAACTGGAGCTACCAATTTTACTTCACGTTCTTTTCTTCGATTAGCTTTTAATCCTCCATGTACAAAAGGAACTTCTTCGGGTTTTGAGCACTCACTTGAGGTTTCGTTATTTTCTTTCTAATGAAGTTGGTCCAATACGCTATCCCCGGCGGAGTCGGAGAAATAAGCAAGCGCCAGCATTGGCCACTTTGGTATTTACTTTCGCAATTCAATTCTCCATAATAGTATTACAGTACACTGCTGGCAAAAATTCTGTGTTTGTGCTGTCATCTCTAGTTTCTGTGCACGACTTTACACCTCTAGCCTCCTCGGACGTACAAAGAGCTATATAAAATGGTTCTGCCATCGCTATACATATACTACCCCAGTTTCATTTCCCAAAACATTTTCTGGTTCACTTGGATCGAGAGACAATCCAAGGCGAATTAGTTTCGCGACATCACTCTATGTCTCATGATTCTCTTTTCATCCCTTTAACAACGATCAATTACTTTCCTCGAATCATTTCTTTAAATGGCGCTTCGCTAAATTTGTTTTGGGTTAGCTCTTGCTGCCAAGTGTCTCTTTGGAGCTTGATGACGGCTTCGGACTTCCTGTCCTCGCGGCCTCAAGAGTTGGCGTTTTCAAAAAGTATCACCAGTACATAGGACGCTCGGGAATCATGAGCGGAGAGGGGTGAGGGGGAACAAAGCAGAGGTTAAGGTTGAAATTTGAAACTTGAAAGGTGGGGTTCAGGCAACCCCTTGTTCAAGAGGAAATCCTAGCACCTCGCAGGAAACTCGCATTTTATGCTCACTAGCGCGGCTACGATATATGGAGCCATTGATTCATATACAAGTATTCATTGAAAGATTCAAATTCATTGAGTACAATGGGTATTTCTCAAATTTAATCTGAAATTGAAACTGCATTCGTGTCAGTATCGATCAATATATCGAGGGGCTTTCTTTTCTTCAATTCAAATTTGTGGGAGTATCCTCAATCTTAACAGTCGGAATTCATTTTTTCAAAGTAGAGTAGAACTCCTGGTGGAGCCTCTCCGATTGTCACCTACTTCTTTTTGCCTTCTTCACAGTTTGCCCCTCATATGGAGCCGATAGCCAATCTTTTTCGATGTATAAAAGAGAGGCCTTTACTTTTGGTTTACGGTTCTTACCATAAGATTTCACCAAACGAGTAGAAAAACATATGGCTACGTCCTCAGAGGCAGATTCGAGGCACAGAGAGCAACTCTATAGCGCGAATATAAGTTGTAGCTTGTAGGCTATCTTTTCGCATGGCTAGTACTATGACTCATCTTCTTTTATGTTTGCTAGTGTTTGTGTTGCAAGGAAGTGGTGAGTCGGAAATGACAGCGAATAGACTTTTGATAACGCTTTTTCTGGTTGACAGCAATACTGTATCTCAATTTTAGCAATTAAAGATTGCATAGTTTTCAAGAAGAGACCAGATCTCACATAAGGGATTGAGCAAAATGTATTTCCAAGGACTCACATCCTTACATTTTATCTTATTCCTACTTCCAAGAGCGCTCACCATGAAGCCTTTATGTGAGTGTCAGAGCATGGTCCTTGTTAGCAGCGAGATTAGAAAACTGCGAACTATATATAGAAATCTTATCCTCACTCTCAACATTGGTCTTTCGGTCCACAGCTCGACCAGCTCAGTAAAGTTGCTTTCTTTCCTCGTCGTAGTACAATTCGCTCTGTCATTAAGAACGTATCCTTTTCAATTTCCACCGCTTTCCGCTGCGAAAGGATATATGTTCTTGGTCGGGACTTCTAAATTATAGCACCTTCTCATTCAGATACTTGCAATTTAATTTCGCCTGTCTTGCTCTCTTGCCCTCCGCATGCTAATACAATTACTCTGATAAGCCAAGTAGGCTTGACTACGATACATTAAATAGCGGTCCACAGCTTCTTGTCTCCCTTTTTCAGCAGGCACTTGACAACACGATGGAGCGAACCCAACAATGGAAGCCCTGCGCCTCTACTACTATTTTCATACAGAGTTCCCCTCCCCTCCCCTCCCCTTCTCTCTATTAAAATGCATCTTCCTTCTGATTTCTAATTCTGGGGCTGATAGTTGTGCCCCGCGAAATTCGAGAGACAGTCGGATATATATCGGAATATGACAGCACTTTTGACTAATTAACAGCAAACCATTTATTTAATTTTATATGTATAGGAGATCGGTGTATCTAAGTCGAAAATTAATTGTACGGTACACCGGTCTCTGTGATATAAAATAAGTTATTACTGGTCGATTAGATTCCCCTTTTAGACTTTTCCTGCACTTCACTTCTTTCTGATCTTTCGCCGCCAGTGGTTTCGATCCTCAATACATACGTGTCTTCATTAAATAAGTTCGTAATCTCCGTGACTCGATCACGAATAAGTCTATAATCAATCAAGCAAGTCAACTTGTTCATAATTCAACTTTCCTCCTTGCACTGCCCTTTTTTATTTTCTTATATCAAGAACTTCCAAAATTTACATCTTCTTATCTTTCTTACAAGAAAATAGAGAATTCCCACACCGATATTCTCTCTTTTGCGGTAATATTTCCCCTGGCTCTGAAAAGTGTTACGCGCATTCGGGCAACTCAATATTTCCGAGCTCACCCTTTGTTGCTCATGCATCTGGAGAGTATTAATAACCTCTTTGTGTTCCAAGCTAGAGAAACTTTTAATTCCTTGAGAATTATCGGAAGAAGTAGCGAAAATATGGGCAGAGGGAAGCTGTGGTCCCAATAGTGTCGTTATTCCAGAAACACCCGAAACTTATCTGCTACAGCCTATTCCAAGTTGTAATTTGATTTCCTAAAATTTGACAAAACTATACTACTTGTAAAGGAAGCACGGATCAAAATATGACAGCGAAGGAGCTTTTGACAACAGTTGTGCTCTTGACAGCAATATATTAACTTTTTAACTTTTTATAAGCTTGGGACCTGAGGAGATCGAGGATAATACATGTCCTTCCCTTCTTAAGCTTTCCTCTGGCTGGGTGGCTTCCCTCTGGCAATAGAAGATGTTGAGAAATTAGAAGTTCACAATTTTCGTCAAAAGTTTATTTAAAATCGCGCGCTGTTATCTATCCTTTGATTTCATTACAAGGCCGTTTTTTTTTTTAAAGATGGATTGGAAGAGGGGAAAATAATGTTGGTGTTTACTCACTAATCTCACAGATGTGGCAAGTGAACGAAACTTCTATCAATCTGGCAATTAAGTGAGATGCTACCGGTACACCACCACTCTCTTCACGAAGACCCTAGTTTTACATTTTAAAGTATATCATATATCTACGAGTCATTTTTGGTTCTGTTCATTGAATCTTAGCCATATGCTAATCCTCGATAACAGAAAATTCACCACTCTGGCTGTGTTTCGTGACAAGTAATAGTAACATGCAAATTCAATCGGCAAAAGTCAGAAATAAAAACAGCGAGAACGTCTACTAACCAAGATACCTCGGCATTCTACCTCGTCGGCGAAGATGACCAACCATTCTACGGCATGCCAACTCTCACCATCCTCGCCCGATCTCAGCTGTTTGCATCTACCCTGCCCATGATCCCAAAGACGGACTCCTCAAACGCGTCTTGAACGTTCCCAGCCCTAGCCACAGGAGCTTCCCTACCCCTTCTATCATCACTGCAGCCAATCGAGGTCTTCTGCCAGCATGAGAAATAGTCCGAACTTTTAGTGCTCGACTTGGTTAAGTGAAGCAAAAGGTGTTCTAGTTGTGACAGCAGAAAGTGATATGGCAGCAGAATAAATACCAATAGCAATGCGTCCCTATTATCTTTCGGACTTAAAATTGCAGTGAGGGGTTTGCCATTTGCCTATTCAGTTGCTTACGTATAACTTTTGAAAAACAATTTCTCCATTTGAAATTTCGAAGGAATAGTCCTCCTGTTGAGGAAGCGATTCCAGGTCACGTGCTCAGGGGGTCGCCACCCGAAGGATTCAAAGGAAGTGGCTATGATGATTATGCCTTTAGATCCTACGGTGTCATTGATCATATGGGCCAAGGCATAAGCTATTACTGTAGTTTATGCGTAGGAAGATGAGCAGGATCCTCGGTAGCGTGTGGGCACCGGAAGCCTATAAATAAGGGACACAGCTCCCACCAAAAGCTGTTCTGTAGACTAGACTAAGCAATTCACACTCTTTTAGCAACCCAACTTCACTTCATATATCCTCAGTCGTAACACCTCCCTCCCTGAGGCAATTCAGCAATGACTTAGAGCGAGTAAAATGGGAGCCCAGGGCCCTTAACTATAGTAAGGTTTTCGTGTCCTGGGCTCTTCTTAAATGTCAGCAACTTGACCAGTCACGTGTTTTTACAGGAAATCACTTCAAAAGTTAAATGACTTCCGATTAGTCCAGAGAAGAAAGATTAAGTAATTGAACTCTTACTCAATATTTTTCTATTTCTCCAATTTATTTAAGATAACCCCTCGTAGCTATTTAATCATTTTCAAGTGTCGTTTTAACGATCTCGCTTAATAGCGGGTTGCGGAACATAAGATTGACAATTCAGGGAAATTGGCAAAGTTAATATAAGATATCAATCTTTCTTCTAGAGCCTATTTGGCATCCATGGGTGACTAGAGCCCTGGAGATATCGAGCTGATGTAGCGTGTGACTATTTGAGTTGTGACCTTATCCATTATACGGGGACATTTTTCCCCATGCCGAGTTTTGTAGACATCTTCCGAAGTTCCGTTCAAAAAAAAAAACCCAAAGAGCAGTCAGCCGATCAAAAAATTTCTCTTATTTAGTATGCTCAAAACCCGAAGACAGCTGCTGTCAAAATTTGCTATACTGTTGAATTAGAAGCCGCTGTCATCGCTCTGCAGATTCGATATAATTTAATTATTTCCGGAATACTACCCGGATCTGGGCTCAAAACAACATGGCTTGAGTTGAACTCCGTGCAATAGTTAGTATCTGTAAAGTTCGTTGTGTTCGCGCGACTACAGTTATTGAGTAACTTCCGCACATGCATGAGCAGTTATGTACATAGCGGTCCGAGACGATGACTGAGTCAAATCAAACCGAGACACTTCAATTTATGTTTTCTGGATGGAGGCTGCCAAGTTCGAAGTCTTTTGCTAGTGAATTTTTACTCTCTTTTAAGCTTTCGGTTCTATTTTTAGCTTTGAAGAAGATAGTCATCTCGTATTTTTCGGTCTAGGAAACTCCATGAGGCAGGCCAAGCGGCAAATGGTTTCAGAACCATAGTCCTTAAGTGAGTGGAGTTCCATATCACACTCGCAGAACAGAGCATGGAATTCAACTCTCAACTAGCAAGTAGCAACGATAAAAGAAAGTTAGAAAAAATTGCATGCGGCATGCCTAAACTTCCTAAGGCTAGTCACAGGGACGTATATATACTTGCACCATGACTTCTATTTTATAGCGAACATATTTTTCTTCACAAACTCCCACAAATCCGATGGGAGAGCTTCTCTCGAGTCCTGAGAAGTATCTCTCTTAGAATATCACTCTGCGAGAAAATTTAATACATGACCAATATTACTAGTGAGCCCTTTAGAGTAATATAGCTGCTTAAATAATTTCTTTGCATTCATGAGTCAGTGATACCATAAAATGACAGCAGCAGAAATCTCAGCAGGGGAACAAATATTAACAGCACTTTCAACAAATGGTGCTAATCAGAAGTTTAAGAGAAAATAATTCGGAAATTCGGAAATCATAAAGACAGGGGAAAGGTTACTCTCCTAGTCTCGCCACAAATTGGTTAACAAATCAGTTAAGAATTGGCTTCCAAACCCTTCCGCGCTTCAACAAACTCCGTGTCAATGAAATTCACATCTGAACCAGTTAAATTCAATGTGCGATTCGCCTTTTAAACCATTGCTGGAGATTCGGAAACGTGATTTAACAAGCTCGCGTACTTATATCGTAAATCACCCGAGGAAAAATAAATTAAATCTTAATTGGTAAGAACTCAAAAAATCTTATTTTGAAAGGAGTGTGAAGGTAAGATTACTACCAAGCAGTGTGTAAATTGATTTGATTTGATTAATAGGCCCTAATTAAAATCAAATCATAATTATTGATTTAATTTAATTAGTAATTAATTACTTTAGTTACGTGAATATATAAATAGAATATTATATAATTAGGCTTCCTTATAAGAGATAAATACTTCGAACCTGTCTTTATACTTATAGAATAGAGGCCCTTAAACTAGAATAAGAAGATAACTTAATATGAAGCTTTTATTTCGACTTAAAGCCCCCCCCCCCGGCCAGCTTAACCTAAGGCATTAAGGCTATAACCCTCTCTCTTTTTTTTTCTCTCTTATTTCTTACTCTTTAGAAGCACTTAGATAGCTAGAAAAGACTAGCATATAAGAATTTAGTTAAAGGAAGGCCTATAGACTTATATATATCTTATATTTAATCTAAAAGTTTAAGAATCATAAAATAATAAACATTATAGATTTAATTACTAAACGAATTAAATTTATTTTAATTAGTTATTTAAATCAAATCAAGTGAGTCTTAAAAACAGTTAATCAAATTCTAATTAAGAATAATGGATTTGATTTGATTAGTAATTAATTAGTTTGAATATTCCTTTAACACACTGCTACCAAGGTAGAAAAGTAAAAAAAACTTGCAGCGAGCCCCACTTTGCACGTGCTTCTCTCCTTCAGGGGCTCAGGGTTCGGGCCTAGACTCTCGGACCACCTGTTCCTGCTCGTACGAGCTTTGCCTCCGTCTTTGGGCCTCTCTTTTTCAGTACGTACTCAGTCCTTTCCCACTTATATTCAGTATCTCGAACTTCACTCTTTTAGAGCAATGCAATCACTTCTCACTGAGCTGTAAATGCTCTCTGCAGCACCTCAACAGAAGAATTCTAAAACTTCTATAATTGAAATTTAAACAACTTTCAACGTTTAGATTTGTTATAGAAAGAGGATTGAATGAATCAGCTTTCTCTTGACTGGTATCCCTATTCTCAGATACCTTTCAACGCACAAAAAGCTAGAACCTAAAAAGATACAAGAATATTTTCAAATTTTAAAATGAATGTGGCACCGGCCCTTCTCTATCCTTCAGAAGTTCTTCCTCAGATAACACACGCCCAGATTAACTCGGATCCGCTGCTCGGGCAAGAATCGTCCTATAAAAGTCAATCACAATTCCCTCCCTTCAAAACCAAAACATACCAAGTGATATCAGTGGCCCCCACATCTAAATTCCCAGCCAGTGGCGTGAAACCCCCCCTCAGACAAGTCAAGAGGCGAGGGGTCGCAATCAGGGCAAGTATCAGCAATATTGACAGAGATCGTATTTCCATTGCTATTGGTAATTTGCAAGAAGTCGCTACAGAATGCATTGGTATCGAGTTCTGCACTGACCGCGACGATAAAGTCGCCATCCTGTGAGTACTATTAGTGTTTTCCTTTTTTAAAAATTGGAGGTTGTGCAAATGGAGAATGGAACGGCTTGAACGGTATAATCCAAGCATATCGGGAAAATATCGCTCTATATTAATGGCTGGAATCATGCTTGAGCTTCATGATCAATGTGCATACAGGTGCGTTGTCACGAGGCATCCCCCCCCTTGGCGAACCAAAACTAGAAATACCAACATGTCTCTAGTGGTAGTACCAAGTATACGTACAAAATTCTCCCTTCATATTGCTACTATCATCATTGGCATTTGAGGTCCCTGGGTTGCCACACCCTCTGCACACTTTTACGAATTCTAGTGTGTAAATTTGGATTTATAGAACGCATACAGGCATCGGCAAAATGTCTCAAATTTAGATAGGAAGAACAGATTCTCTACGTAATCTTTACATGTTTGTGTGAAGAAGATAAAAAAGCTTACACTAAATTGATTCATGAATTGCAACTTGATATTAGCAAGTTAGGAAGGAACTAGTGCAATGAGAGTATATCTCCTCGATCGTCATGCGCGCAGTATCGCGAAGCCGCCCCAATCACTTGAAAATTACTAAATAGTCACCAAGTGAAAAGCGCTAAAAATTAGACAGACAACATAAAAGGATAGGCTAAATTATGTTAAAACTTAAAACTGTTTTCTTTCTTATACTGTGTCACAGTAGCAGAAGTATTTAGAGTGTTATAACGGATTTTGCGATACTGCGTGCATAACGGTCGAGAAGATATAACGCCATAAAATATCACTAGAAAGTGTATTCATTTCCGATTATTTCCATTAAAACTAATGATAGATTAGTTAATGAAATTACACCATTTCCTCTATATACATTCGAGAGAAAAGGAGAAGACCTCAAGGAAAAGAAGGATGCAAAGGATCCGAAAGCTGAATGCGAAGAATCGTTAAGATCAATGCAGAAAAAGAAGGAGGGGAATGAACGTGCGGGGTGACTTCGAAACAAGAGGGGGCTGGTGGCACAGGAAAATATAATACTACAGTAGTTTGAAACGTTGTCACATGATGTATGAATATCACCTGCGAGAATCGTCCCCTCAACCTCATTTCTCATTTCTTTTTTTTTGACAATATCAGTGAGGCTCGTGTTTCCAGACGTTAAAAGTCATTTTGGAATGGCTAGGTACAAGATTAATTACAGAAAAATCTAACTTGTTATCACATGACCACTCCCCCTTAATTCGGGCTGCTTCTAAAGTAGGGATTCTAAAAGCCACTTACCTACCATGCGACCTCAGTAAACGTTCCACCCTCAGTCCATCCGCTTCTTTCTCAAGTATTGACCCTCTCAACCTTCAAACAAAACTTAGCAAATAGGTCGGAAGTTAGAATCTCTTCAGGTCTTTGCTCTATAAGACTTTTTGAAATTATTTGCCTATTTTCAATTTTGACATGGAATAATAATCACTAACCCTCGACTCCATTTAAATGCTGAAAATTCCTTCCAATCAACGCCATTTCTATAATAATACATGATCCCGCTTCCCAAAAATTGACTCATGACTCCTTACTCCGAAAGCTCCCCTAATCACAGTTTCACACTTCGGTTTAATCTTCTCAACAGGATCCCACCAAACCGTCGTCGCGCTCAAAGTATATGGCTTCAGCACAGAATCAAGCCAAATAATATTCTGAACATGTCCCAACTTCTTCACAGTTTCAAACTCCAGCGTCCCGAAATTCCTTACGAAAATCAATATCCAGGAATCCTGGACATATGGTCCAGGCCACAGTAAAGGATAGCGTATGAGAGCCTGAAGCAATCGAATATTCAGCGTGTTCCTCATGTTGCAAGGTAGTTTAAATTGCTTTGTAGGGTGTTTTGTATACCGAGTCTCGCCCTCCTAGGGCGAAGACTAGAGCGAGGGGTGGCGGCCGGGTCAGCCGCACGAGCCTCTGCTCTCCCTTTTTCCCTTGGGATTTTTTCACTTCTTCTTCTCTCTTCCAGACGCATAAACACACGAACGCAGGAGAAATTTGCTCCATTCGAGGTGGAGAGTTGGTATGTGCTGTATATCTAGGGCAAGTGACGATTGTTGAGCCCCTGTTGATCCTTCGTTCAACAGGGAATTTCCAGCCTGAATAGCCTCCTCCTCCTCCTCCTCCTCAGCAGCAGCCTATGTATCCAGGAGATAGTGGCATGTGGTTGGATCGCCCCGGCGGCCATTTCAACTAAAGCATTGGCGACAGCAACATCGCAGACCTTAACCATTTGACTGTGATTACTGTCGATTCCAAATGAAATGGGGTGATCATCGTAGTCCATAACTGCTGATGTCTTTGAAACAATATAATCAAGGGTCAGCGGATAAGCTGAAGAAATCAACGGGACTTAACTTACTATCTTGCCACTCATACGCTTCGTCTCCCAGCAACTGATGACCGGGATATCACACTCCCTTCTGACTTGACCAAACTTACCAGAAATTTCGTAGAGCTTCCGTGATTTGTGTTCAAGGTCATTGATCTTGCCCGTCTCGAGAATCTTAGTTGAGTCGAGGGCCCACAAGACTGGAGTTAGGCTTGTTACAACTTCAGAGCCTAAATGAGGAACACCGAAAAATACACAACCTCTCACAAGGCTTGCAAGTCTTTTGCTGTTTAATTTAATGATTATCTGTAAATGTGTCAGTGTGCTATTTTCAGTCAGACCTAGAGCTGGTCAAAATATACCTGCTTAGCAACTATTCCGCCGAGGCTATGGGCGATAAAAATGAGAGGACGGGTTGGATCCTGTACGAACGTTTAGACCATTTGCTGAATGTTCTTTTGGCGAGCAGAATCACATACCTGTTCACGCTCCGTGGACAATAATTGGACAAGTACATTGACAGGCTCGGTAATATCACCAACAGCACTGTCCTTATATATATTCGCATTGTATCCACATGTCATGATCCTAGGATATACATGCTTGAAACAAAGTTGTGAAGGCATTTCATCCCGGATCCAATTCTCCTCTGTAGTGCAATGGGAATACCTGCTGTTGGAGTTCGTGGAGAAGGTATTCCAGGCGTGCCCTGTGAGGCCGTGTAGCATGACGATACTGGGGAAAGGGTTTTAATCAGCATTGGGAGAGAGAGAAAGTGAAATTTGGTGATAACTTACTCGAGATTAGGCCGCATTCCATTTGGTGGTTCATATAGCGTAGTAATTCCAAGAAAACTGCCATCAATCTTAATTTTGGTCGTTCCAGAGGGGCCTTCGGACGGCCCATTTTGACTCGTGAAGTCTCGACCATTTAATTCCAAAGCTTTCCGTGCAACAGAGTAAGAAGAGAACGTAATAACAGTTGTTTTGGTATTTGAATGTACTGGTGTATAGATGTGTCCGACATTTTCAACGATTTGCTCTTCTTGGTGTTTCGCCGTGACTTGGTTGAAGAAAGCCTTCACGTCTGCCTTGGAAACGTGGATGGGGAGGTTACTGACGCGCAACGTTTGCTGATCGATTTTGTTGGATAGGAGCTTCATAGCTTTGATGGAGGGAGTTGTTTTGCTTTGCGACCAGGCTCTAGAGTTGATTCGTTGCCCAGGCCGGCGATGAATGAGGTTCACAGCCTCGCCTTGCGGCCTTGGTGGGGACGGGTTGGGATGCTTGCAACTTGTCTGGATGCTTGATCGCAGTGTCAGAATATTGAAGATGATGGAATCGATGTAATGATGCAGAGAGAGTTCTTGGGTAATGTTGTTGGGAAAGCATCGAGGAGAACATCGAAGAGAGTATCGAAAAGAGAGTTTAGCTGCGCTGCCTGCGCTGCGATGAGTCGAGGCAAGGCTCTCGGGAACGCTATTTATGGAGAAGCAGTCAACCGAAGCTGAGGCAGTCAGCCCACCGGTGGTCTGTCGCGCCTATTTTGAGGCGTGTCAGGGAAGCTTGTAGGCTGAGTTTGGAAGTCGGGGTATGATTGGATAGCTACCGCGAGGTATTTGGGGGCCATCTGGGGGCTGGATGGGGTTTTCGTGATGTGATACACAGCTTTAATGCAGTTTGATGATTTTATTGATGGTAATAATTTCCAAAGCAGAAAGTCGTGCGTAGGACGAATCACATAAAATTAAAGATACTTCTTTAGTTAGTGCCAAGGTGCAATCACAGGAGTGACCTATCAAATCAAGGCACTCTGATTGGTGAATTGATGTGATAACTAGGAAAAGAATGCTTGAAATAATTAGTTTCTAGGAGAGAAGAACTCTACATGAGAAAAAAAACCAGTAGAGATATAGGCTTCCTTCCGTTGTTGACATAGATCTAAGAAGTTCGCTCTTTATCGTTGTCAAAGTACCTGCTGAAAATTGGAAACAAGCCGTGGACGACAGTATATATAGAAACGATCTGAGCAGTTCAGTGGGTAGGAGAACAGGACAGGGGCTCACTTGAGCGGAAAATATTAATCTGGAGACCATACATAGCAGTCAGCTCAGTTTTACTTTCAAGAGCACTTGCCCTCTCTCATCCCCATTTACCCCTTTCATGAATCTTCGATTCCATCACTCACCAACCCCAATTCAATTCAAACCCTATCCCCACAAAAGCCTCTCTCCCTAAAAGTAAAGGGAAAGCAGAAAACAAAAGTAGAGAGTAAAAAAATCACACAATACCAACATACCATATCATCTTCACTCACCCAACCCCATCAGACAAAACCCACATACACACGCACGAAACATCATCTCATACCTACCAATCTATCTATGAACCATCATCAACCAACAACCAACCAACGGAACGCCCAGAAGATTCAACCAAATCACACTACACGAATACCCTCTTCCATACCTTTCCATACCATTCCCGAGTGTGTGTGTGTGTTCTGTACGCAGCCTTCACCTGTCTGCCTGCCTGTACCTCCTTATATGCGCAAAGTGTATGTGCTGTTATGTAAGCCGCCCACCCCGTGACCATCCATAATAGTATGTATCCACATGATGACTGACCACTGACCACTTCAGCTCCTAGGTAGCAGCCCAATTCTCGAGAGATTCGAAAGGTGTAACGTAAACGTAAATGTAAATGTAATAAGGAGAGTCATGTTCATAAACATTTCAGATTTCCATGCTTGCTTGCTTTGCTGAGCGAGTGAGAGGGAGGGGGAAAAGAGAGAGTGTGTGCGTTTTTTTTTTGTCATCAGTTCCACCCACCCACAAAATTCCACATCATCATCACAAGCGCCCATCAATCATGTTCCTCCATGTATTCCATATTCCATCCTTGCTTATATCTTCCATTCATTCAGCGGCACAGGCATAAGCATAAAAACGCTCGACGTTCCTACCCGACCTCTGACGAAAAGAGCAAGCAGAAGACATAAACATGGAAGATGGGTAGAAACCAGCTCATTCATCTCTTCTTGACCTCGCAAGACCATCCTTCTATACCTTCTCCTCGAGATCCGACTTCTAGACCGTTGATTTTCATGCTCTTCATACCTGGCGTATCTTCGAGCCAAGGAGCGCCGGCCATGCCTCCAGCATTGGCCCGTTTCTCCGGCGTTAACTCGAGCATCGGTGTCAGGAATTCGGCGACACGCTTAGCCTCGTCTTCTTTGAAGTGGTATTTTTCTTTAAGAACGTCTGGAAGAGCCCAGTGTCGTAATCGGTGGATGTTTCGGAGTTCACCTTTACGGTTGAAGATTTCTTGACTCCATTTACCGGATAGGCAGAGAGATTTGGGAAAAGGGCCGAGGAGCTCGATGATCTGGGCAATATGGTCGTCATCTTTGCCATATTTCGTTCCAGATTGCGGATCGAATAGGTAGTCACCGGTGATGAGCTCGAAGACCTATCGTTTCCCGTCAGCACTCATCCCTTGCTTGATGATATCACAAAGGAAGGCGTATATACCATTGCAGCCATACTCCAAACATCTGTGCTAGCCCCCCCCCACTTCGCACCCAATATTACCTCAGGAGACCTGTATTGTCGAGTCTGAATATCATTCGTAAAGTGGTGTCCTGTCCAACATGCATTACCCAAATCTGCTATCTTGACTGATATTATATCTCCAGCGGCTGCATCCTCGGCTTTCTTCTTCTCGCTCGTTTTGTCGAGGGAGATTCCTGAAACTTCGCGGGTGAGGATATCACTGCTTTCTCTTAGACTTTGTAATTTCGGAAGTGGGGGTCGAATCTACTTACGCAGTTTTTTCTCGTTGTTTGTGCTTTTCTTCGTCTTCCTTCTCGGTCTTTGGTGATCCGTCTTTCGAACCTCCTATTGCACCACTCATTATGACGCCATTCAAAAGGGTAGTGCTTGTGTCTTTGACAAGAGATTCTTTACCTTCATGCAACATTTGATTTAGACTCGTGTGAGAGTTTGGTGTGCTGCCAGGAAACCTCATCAAGTCTGCATGGTTGAAGCTCGCGTTCAGCGGACTGGGTAATGGTTGACTGCCGGTGATGAGAGTCCGACGTCGTCTCCGGCCATTGCGGTTGTCCTCTTTCTCGTCTTTCTTGAGATCCTCCTTCACAAATGTCTTCACTATCTGTTCCACATCCCCAATCTCTATCAACACATTTTCCGGTTTCAGATCTGTATGTATAATACCGCACTCTCTGTGTAAATAATCCAAGCCGAGGAGAACCTGTTTAGTGATCTGCTTGACGAGGGGCATAGGAATACCTCGATGGTTCCATCGCTTGATTAATCCCAACAAGTTTTCGCCCAGTACCTCGAACACCATGCAGACATGTGTGCCATTGGGACCCTTGTGCTCGAACGAATCCAGCAGGCTAACAACGTGCTTCCGGCCAGGATGATCTGGCTTCGCGGCGACGATCTTATTGAGCAGTTTGATTTCGTCTATGGCTGTCTCTGTGTAATGCGCTGCGGACCGTACCACCTTCAATGCAACGTGCTTCTGGGTGACGTTATCTCTGGAGAGCCAGACGGTCGAGAAATGTCCCCAGCCCAGCTTGCGTACTACGGTGTACTTCCCGTCCTTGAATTGCTCGCCGACAGTAACGGGGTGATAGCCGCCTTTGCAGTAGTCCTCGGAATCTTCTTCGTCTGCGGTTGTCTCAGCGGCGTCTTCCCGTGTCGAGGATGATGATGAGGGGGATCGGTTCATGGTAGGCTTGGAATTTGCTGCGCCGGTTGCTCTGTGCGCGGGATTATTTGTGGTTAGCAGGTTCCTGAGGAGCGAAGTCATGATGCAAAAGATTGTGGAAAGTGATCTGAATCACTATCATTTTGCTGGAATGGCGGACGACATTGTTTGCGCGCCGCGACGCAAGGTGAATAATGCTGAGGTGGACGTGGAGGGCGGAGCGGATTGGGAGGCAGAAGAAATCGAAGCTGAGAAGACACTTACCCTGCACTGGCTTGATTTGACGATGCCATGTTTGAGGCACTCTCAGCATCTTGCTGCCCCTCGGTTGTGATTATCGGTTTCAACTCCTTTTTCCTCTTCTTGGTGGCATTTCCATTGGAAGCTCCTGCGACCTGCTTTGCCTTTTGGATCGCCGCTTGTTTGATATGGGACCCGTTCATGATCGACGGTCGCGGTCGCAGTCGCAGTCGCGGTGCGGCGATGGGTGGGTGTCGTGCGGGTTTTGCGATGCCTGCGATGCCTGTGGACTTTTGTAAGGTTCTGGGTTATGACGCGGGCTGGGCGGGCTCCGGGTCGTGATTGCGCTGGGCGAGAGCGTGGGATGTTGTGGTGGGAGAGGCAAATAATTCTTCGGAGTGTAATCGCAACGCAGCAGCTCGAGATGGTCGATCAACAACAGCAGCAGCAGCAACAATAGATGAGGAAAAGCCGTGCAAGACGACGCGCTCGTCGATGCTTCGTGCTGAACGGCCTCAAGGCTCAAGCTCTCGGTTTCGCGGTGCGCAATGCTTTGTGGAGGAGAAGGGAGCCGCGAGGACCTTGCGCCTCGACCAGATGGCAGAGGCCAGCGCCAGCAACCAGGATGGGAGGAGTGGAGGGGTTTAACTCGTTGAAGCGAACGTGCGTCTTTGCTGGGAGTTAGGCGCTGAACGCAGCAGGCTTGGAGCAGGCTAGGAACTGCTCGAGTCCCCCGGTGTCTTATTAGCTGGAGCAATGCGGATATTAATATCACCACTGGCCTGCCTGCCGGCGCGAGGAGGAGATGACGATGGGCGTTTCTTCGGCTGGCTTGCACTATAAGAAGCAGCAAAGGAGGTATATAAGAAGGCCGTGGCCTGCAGACTGCAGACCGGACACTGCAGACTACACTGCTTCTCCAAAGCAGCTGGAAGCGCCACCGGGCTCGTCGGGCACAAATACTGGTCTCTGGTAGCTGCTCAAGCTCAGCGCTGAGCGCCGTGTTGAGAGCCAATGATGTTTAGATGCTGGTTCACGACTGGAGGGGCCGGAGGTTTACTAAGAGCATTATTCTCTAGCAGGAGCAGCACGCAAACCACCATATCTATTCCCACATGCCTCACAACCGCCATAAAGCATAAGGAAAAGCAGAAGCATGCGTCTGAAAGGGGTGGCGTCCCCCAGAATCGCCGGCGATCGAGCTGGCTGCTGGCAGTGCAGACTACCCTGTCTTTCCCTCGAATTCCTGCGGTGTTGTGTTCCTTGGAAGCGGCAAGTCTCAATAATGGCTGGCCAAAAGTACTTCCAGAAGACTGTTGATTATGGTAGCTCATGTATGTCAGATTGCCTGCTCCGCTTTTGGACGGGCGACGGGTGCAACGTGAGGTTTACATTGAGTTTGACAGGGTTGAAACACATGATATGATTCTATTCTGATAGTCAAGGGAGCATGTGCGGTGCCATCCCTGGTCATGCCAAGGCGGCTTGAAACTTGAAACGTGAACGTGATCTTGAAGATTGCCTCTCAAACCAAAAGGCAGCTTCTGGCTTGATAACCCTTTACCTATATCTATACAGAAGCCCCACTCTATAGAAATATTATACAAAAGAAGAGACAAAAATGACACCCTCCAGTCCGAATGCTCCCACGCTCAATGCATCGCTATTAAGAACAATTGCGAGAAACTTATGAATACAACAGTGACACCCCGATTACTTGGCTGAAATTGCTGCAATCCATTTATCCTGATCCTTTCTGTAAGAGTATTAGTGGGTTGACAATACATGACAAGGGGCCAACGTACTTATCAAAATGTAATAATTGTCCAAGAACCGTTTTGACCAAGTCTGCCTGCCTCTTCTTGTCCTTCTGCTCAAGAAATTGTAGCAGGATCGTCTTCAGATAAACATAATCCATTTTCCCAGCTGTCCCTGAACCATTCACCGGGCTACCTGCTCGTCCGCTGTCGATTGACGATCTGGATGACATGTCGTTCATCCTCGACTGCTTTGCTTGCAGTGCCTTGTGCTCCTTGAAGAGTTTCTCATAGCGCTGATTGGCTTCATCAACAATTCGTCGAAGATCCGTGCGCTGTTTTTCGGCCTCCCGAACCTGTTTCTCACTACCATCCAATGCATTCCGCAGTTCTCCCATGGCAGACCGAATCTCATCAACCTCCTGAGATGCCTTCTCAGACGACCCCTCAAGTTCCTCCTGCCTCCGTTTCCACTCCTTCTCAGCTCGTTGCAGCTCATCTCGATCATCAGTAGCCCTCTTAAGATCGCGTTCAAAATCTCGAATTTTAGTTTTAAGTTCGTCAACTTCGCGCGCTCTTCGCCGACCATTGGTACTTGCCTCATCCTCGGCACGATCCCTTTCTTCAAGTGCTGCCTCCATTCGTCCTCTCATTTCACGGACCTTAGCATCGGCACGGTCATCAACGTCAGCCAAAAGCCTTCGCATTGTTTCACCTTCCCGAGTTCGCTCGCTAAGTAGTCTCTGGACCTCCGCCAGTTCCTCTTCAAGACTTTCGGATTGCTCTTTGGCTTCTTTCAACTGCATAGCCATTTCGGCCGATTGATCTCTCATACTCCCTAACAATCCTTGCGCATTGTTGTACTGAGAGCCTCTCAACTCAACCTCATCTCGAAGTTGTTTGGATTCAAAAATCAGCTTGGAAACTTGATCCTCTAGGTCCCGGACTCTCGTCCTCAATTTTCCAGCCTCTTCTTGAACTTTTGCAAGTTCAGAAGCAGACTTTTCTCCTGAAGCAGCAAATTGGATCTTCTCTGCTTCCGACTTCCTCATATCGCGTTGGGCAACGCGAGCTTGATCTTCAGCCCTCAGTCTCCCGTTCGTTTCTTGGGTAATCTTCTCTGTGAGAGTTCTTATCTCGGTATCACGATCGGCCGCTTGTTTCTTGAAACTATTGACGTCGGATCTTAGATCCTTTTCTCGGGTTTCAAGCCTCCTCAACTCAGCGGTTTTGGCTGTAAGTTCATCCTTCGTTACTTTCAGATTGGCGTTTTCTGTGCGAAGTGTCTTGAGCTCAGGCTGAGCCTTTTGCAATACATCTCGAAGATCAGTTAGATCTCTGTAGCGAGATGTTGCCAACTGTTGGGCTGCCCCAAGGTCTGTTTGCAGAGTCGTTGATTTTACCTTGAGCTCTTCGTACTCAGCCGTAAGCGCTTTCAAATCGGCTTCCACCTTCTCCGACGCTTTGGACAACTGTGAGTAATTTCTGATATCCTCCTCCAACTTGGCGATAGTCTCTTTAAAATTTGACTCGGAATTTTCAAAATCGTTTGATTGCTGCTTGTATGTCTCGATTTCTTTCTCTAATCTGCTGATGGCCTCTTCTAGAGACTTCTTCTCGGTTTGAAGCTCCTTTATTTTCTCTTTCGCTTCTACATGCTCCTGGCCAATACTGAGGAAGTTGTCCTGCATATTCTCCAGCTCTTCGCGAAGGTCTTCTTCAGTCTTGCGCTTGGTTTGTAACTTTGCTATCTGGGAATCTTTGCTGGCAATCTCTTCTTTTAGTCGGGAAATCTCTGCTTGTAGATCCGTGGTAGCTAGTGTTGATGGTAGAGAATCAGGTTCTTTTGATTCATCTTTTGCAGCACTCGCAACTGTAGTAGCTGCTGCACTCCCCCCTTTCTTCTTCTTCTTGTTCTTTTTCTTCCCACCCCCAGGCGCCGTTGCAGTAGACGCCTCGGGGGGGTGTTAGGGCCTTGCTTTGCGCTTCCTCTGCTTCATGGCTTGCAGTCTCTTCTTTGATCTGATCCTTCAAAAGTTTGATTGCGTCGGACAGCTCCTGAATCTGCTGAGCATCGCTGGCTTGAGACTTTTCGGCTTCTTTTATTTGCAAATTCAGCTTTTCACGGAAGCTCTCGGCCTCTTTTCGAGCGTTGATCTCTGACTGGAGCTCCAGAGTTGCAGTTTCCTTCTGGCTTGCAAGATCGGCCTCTAAAGAGGCGACCTTTTCGGCGGCTTCCTTCTTTTGATTGGCAAGATCTTTTTCAAGCACAGCAAGTTGATTTTCTTTGGATTCCAAATCTCTCTTGAGTTTCGAAATTTCGTCGGACTGAGATTTGATCTGCTCCAAACTTATCAGGTTAGCTGCAAGAGATTCTTTGGACTCGTTGAGTTCTCGAGTGGCTTTCTCCAAATTTTCGACCAGACCAGAGCTGGATTCCTGCGCCACAGCAAGATCCTTCTCAAGACCTCCAACCTTGGATTTTAAAGCTTCGACTTCTTCGGTCCTCTCCTTAACTTCTGCTTGTAATTTTGGTATTTCATCATCATATGAAAAAAATTCCTCGCTAACATCTTTGTTGTCAGAGGTGGGCTGAGGCTTTTGCCTGGGCGAGAAAATCCCTAAAACTGATGACACGGGCGATTTGACAGATGCAGTTGGAGTATCAATGCTCATAGTGTCGGCCTTTTCGGTGCTAATTGTAATACCATCCCCGATTGTGGGAGTTTTGAGAGACTCAAACTGCTCCCTTAATGCTGCTGCTTGCTTTTCCGATTCCTCGAATTTCTTCTTGTAGTCGTCTCTATCAGCGGATACGCGCTTCAGCTCATCCATCACCATATCCCCTTTTAAATTTAGCTGATTTAAGTATTCGACCATCGCATCCGGATCAGAAATCGTTGCCAAAGGAGTATGTTCTTTCAAAGCTTTTTCAAAGGGCTCTATTGACATAGCTCGGGCATGTGCAATACGGTATGAACGTAGAAGATCTATAGAAGTCAACCCTGGGTAGGACCGCCAAGACGGGACTTTGTCCTACCTTGATATTTGGACGACAAATTCTCCAATTTGCGTAGCTTTGCACGCACATCTGCAGGTAACTCGGGGGATTTTGGAGATGTAACTGCAGCTTTCTCTTCCTCCTTCCCTTTCCCCTCCCCTGATGCGCCAGCCTCTGTTGTTTCGGCCATTGTGGAATCCTCTTCCTCAATGTTCGCTGGCTTCTCAGCAGATGTCTCCTCAGCCTCGTCCTCTATGACAAAAGCGTTCTCGAATTCAGAGGGATCTGGGCCTCGTGCCACTGTCCCATTGCCGTCCTTTGGTTTTGCACGCCGTGGCCGCGTTGAAGGTGACTCTGTCCTGGACGAGGATCGTCGCACACTGGTAGAATTAGATCTAGAAGGAGGAGTAGCGGCAGCAGATTTTTGGCGGGCTTGTTCTTCAGCAATGCGAGAGTCGATCGCACCTTTGAGTCGCTATGGACAGGTTAGTAAGTCGCAAGGCTGCTAAAAGATTGTTGTCGCAGGAATCCGCACCTGGAACATTGTGGCCACGTCTCCCTATGATGACCCTATTCAGTAGTACCTAGGCACGCATCCTAGGCCCATTCAGAAACAAAGGGCAATAAGGGGACTGCGACAATTGTACGCCTCGAAAAGAAACAATGTGTTATTAAGTTTCCGCGCTCTGACAGGAGAGTAAGACGAATTTGGGTGGTCTGTGCGGCCCGGACTTTCACAGGTCAGCTTGCTGGACTCTTTGTAGCTACAACCTTGGAAAGCCACGCGAGCAGCTCTCCTCCTTCTCACCACACTCTTTTTCCTACCCTTTCTGCGAGATGTCACGATGATTTGAGAGCGTAGTCCTGGGCACATGCACGATGGTTTCACTTTGGCCCTGGAAGGTGAGTTAAAGTCCGAGCTTTTTTCGTACAAACGCTGACTGTTCAGGGCGATGACACCTCTCCAGCCTCGTTTGAGAAGGCCTTGTCTGCACTGGCAACGAAGATATCAAAGTCGCAAACCCAACTCGACGCTCTGCGGCAGCGAGGTCGCCGCTTAAAGGCGCTATGGACACTCTACGCAAGCTTTGCCTACCTTCTTTGCTTTATTATTCTTTTTCTTGTCGTTGGATGGAAGAACTGGAGCGCTACTGAATATACGACTGTTTCGGGAAGCCCTCTATTGTATGTTCATTTCAAAATCAAGAAGCAAGCCATCTTACTCACACATTCCAGCATCTACCTCATTCGGAAGGGTATCACTGCCTATTACACTTTTAGAGTCGACACAGTCACGCAACGTTTGGAGGATCAACAAGCAGAGCGAACGAAGACGATCGACAAGCTAAAGGCTGCCACGAAATACGATTCTACACAAGAGCTTTTAGAGAAATATGGCGGCGCTCCACCTGCATCAAAACCGAAGAAACAAAAGGCTCCATCTAAGAGTCCCAAGGCCGTTCAAGATCAGGTACAAAGGGTTGGAACCGGTCCTCCACCCCCAACTGCAAATATCTCACGATCAGGTCAAAATCAAGTGCCAGTCCCGAGCCAGCCATCTACCCCACAGCAGGCTTCAAATAGAGTACCTCCTCATTTGATATCCTCGTCCCCTATTACCCCACCCCAGCCGGTCGGTCCGCCTGAATTTGCTCCAAACGCATTCCCTGCCTCACCACAATACGCGAACAGCGGAGAGTTGGCTGCCGAAGGACATTGGTATGACAGAGTATTGGATCTATTGCTGGGAGAGGATGAGACGTCGCCGAAGAATCGCGTGGCATTAATATGCCAAAATTGTAGATTGGTCAATGGACAGGCGCCACCCGGTACGAAAAGCCTTGCAGAACTGGGAAAATGGAGATGCTTTGGATGTGGTGCATGGAATGGCGAGGAGGATGAGGCTGCAAAAGTGGTCCAGGAAATAAAAGAGCGGATCGAGCAGGATCAGCCTTCATCCGGAAACGAGAACGTCTCAGATGATCCGGTCATTGTAGACCGCGATGTAATCAAACAAGAGGATGTCGACTCGGCAGCATCTGATGTAGTTGGAAATTCGGAGGAGGACACTATTGAGGTCAGGCCAAAGAAGGGTAGGCCGAAGAGCAACAAAAAACGATCCTAGTAATACAATAGTATGTATTAGCGACTTACTTTACACGCATTTCATAGTCTTAGCGCGAAAGCCGGTTCATCGTCATCTGAATCTTCTCCTTCTGGGAGGTTTCGTGAGCGTCGAAATCTGGCCCATCGGGTTCTGCGTGCCTCGTTCATCAGCAACCGTTTCAGAAATTTTTGTTGCGTTGCCTTGCTCATGGCGTTCTATGCCTCTTGTCCGGTCTACTTCTACTTCCTCCTTTACCCCACTCTCCGATCTACCTGCTTCCGCATTCGATTTTGGTACTTTCTCAGGAGGATCTTCTCTGTCATTCGTCTGGATGAGGCTCGTGACTTGTTTGCTCATGGCCTGGATTGTTGGCTTGAAAGGACTCAGGTCGGAGAGTTTGCCGTTGATTTCTGATTCATCAATACGAATGAATCCCCTCCTCTTCTCATTCAAATCGTTTTCAGGCTTTGCCATCCACTCCTGCTCCAATTTTTTCCTCCGTTCTAATCCTTCCGCGCTCAAACTCGGGCGAATCATGACGCTCTCCATCATCTTGTTGAGTTCCTTCGTCCCGCTTCTGCGCTTCCCCTTCTGTCTACCTGGGTCCATATTTGGCACATATCTCCCAATGGGCTTGAAGTAATCCTCATAGATTATTTCTTGCAGCTCCTTAGCAACTCGTTCCTCATCATTCGGGTCCAACCTGACCTTCATCGGAAAGATATACGTCGAGCCGTCCATAAGTTGCGTAAGGTCCGGAGAAGACTCTCGGCGGCGTAATACCGGAACGATCATTGTCTCCATGATCGGATTAGTAAATGAATCTGGACTTGGGGGTGTCGATGGGCGCGAAGTGTTATGAGAGCCTGGCCCCTCCTGAAGTCCTTGCGTAGGATCGATCTTATTGTGTATCCAGTTTATTGCTCCGTGGGCTGTAGGTCGTAATGGCGAGGGTGCGTAGCTTGCAAGTGCGTCGAAGTCCATGTGTGCGGGGATTCGCAAGTTGCTGCTCAGTGGGTTGCGGCTCATCCTGTCTTGCTTTTGAAAATCTGTTGTTGGCAGGAGAGTTAGCTTGACCTCAGAAGAAGTCGGTTTGCGTGAAGTGGTTGATCGCCAGGGCGGTGAATGACTTGTTGGCTCAGCGTGATTCAGCACTTCATGTTGTCCAGTGAATCTGTACAAGGAGTTCTGAAGTGTTCCAGAATAACTTCCAAAGCTGAACAAAGACTCAACTTTAAAAAATTGGACTTTAAACTTTCAAAAAGTCTGCCCGGGAATTTTAATTTCATGGGACTTTTGGGTGTTCACTTAAATACCAGATGAAAAGCCGCTTTTGATACTACCAGTTCACACTATTCTCATCTTATGAATTCGAAAGGGGCTTAAGCGAGATTACCTAATTAGTTCGAGAAGAGGTACAGAGATCTTGCAAACAAAGTTGTTGTTATTCCTGTGCCAAAACAAAGTTAGCAAAAGTGCTTGCAGGGCAGTTGGAAAAGAAACTTGGAGATAAATGCCCTGGAAGATGAGTCGGTGTTTGCACGCAAATTATTCACTGGAGAGAAGTCGGATCGTTTCTGAGTCGTAGCCTGCCTCTGTATGATTTGTTCGTCAGTGCCTTAGTGCCTCAGAGCTAGATCGTGCGGCATTCAGTTCACTGTCCAAGTAGATGATGAGGTGTGAATAATTTGGTGGTGTTGGCTCAAATATTGTGTTGCGTGTAAGCACAACGCGAAACAACCACAAAATGGTTTCCTTGTATTTCATGAGATCTACGTAATAATTTAGCATATATTTATAGGTAAATGGCTTTTCAGTCTTCAAAATGTTTTGGCCCCGTTGTATTTTTTGTGATGTTAGTACACTAGTTTTAAGGTTCACTATGAAGTTGTTAATGTGTGAAATCTACTATAATCATGACAGATCACGATTAATTGCTCGTGAATATCAATTCAATCGCTTTAAGTGCATCTGTAAACTTTGAAACCAAGCATAAGAATGCTGACGCCAGTCTTATTCGCTATTAATGCTATACAAAGGCCGCATTTTTGGGTCTGTACTTCGTACATCGTAGGCGCCACGTGACCACAGAATCAGGTACATATTCTCGCAAGTTATATATACTGTACGCAAGAAAAGTTGGTTATATTAAACCTTGCTTTTATTCTTTTTCTACAATTTCTTAATTCCAGCAACTTGAAAGTTTAAGCTGTCTCTTTTATTAGCTTCATTGTAACGCTGCATAGTAGGACGACCCAACTATTTATTTGGTAGGTCTTCCTTCATCTCTACCATACTCTTGCTCAAAATTTCTTTCAAAACTTTGGCTTTTTCTAAAGAGCTTAATGCCAAGAACTCTTGCTAGAGACTTGATTGAATTATTGAAATGGCTTATTTAGCGTCGGACTATGACGGATTTAAATTTAAAGTGCGACTCGACGCATGAAATTTGTCAGCGTTTAACAAATCGCCTAAGAACACCATCGGCGATAAGCCTTCAACAGGACACTGTCAAATCCTCCACATTTTATCCCCGCAAATTATAAATGCAAAATCCACTTTGACATACAATTTGAATCAGCGCACAGAGTACAAATAGTAGTAACTCAGATTTGAATTAGGTACCTTCATTGTACACATTCTCAACCAGTTTCGAGAAACTATCTTTCTATCCAACGATAATTATCAGAGGTTCCAATGGCTTCATACCTCATCACAGGCTGCTCTCGAGGGCTGGGTCTAGCCATGGTGGCTCACCTGGCTTCACTCCCTTCAGCAGAAGTCGGGGTCATTTTCGCAACAATACGCAGCGATTCAGCTGCACTCAATGAACTTGTGGCAAAATACCCCGGCAGAATCAGCATCATTAAACTTGATGCCACAGATAAATCTAGCATCGAGAAAGCCGCGGCCGAGGTTGAACACCAGCTGAACGGAAAAGGTCTGGATGTTTTGATCAACAATGCTGGCAAGATGGGTTTTAGCCCTGCCGGAATCAAAACGATGTAGGAACCAAAGGTACTCAATAGACGTTGAGACTGGCTGACCTCGTTCAGGAATGATCTCGAAGACCATTTCATTACCAATGTCGTCAGTGTCCAGCTCGTCACACAAGCTTTTATTTCACTGCTTGAAAAAGGCAAGGGCAAGAAAATTGCCAACATGTAAGGTTTGCGTTGAAAAACAAACCTTTATTATGCTAATACTCGAAGCTCCTCAACATTCGGCACTATCGGCAAGGCCCAGCAATTCATAGCAAGCCCAGCACCAGCGTACAAAATCTCCAAAGCAGCTCTTAACGCATTGACTGTGCAATGGGCACTACAGTATGAGAAAGCAGGATTCGTAATCTTCCCAATCAGTCCCGGTGTACGTAACCCTCTCATCGTGATCCTCATATTTTGAATGAAAGCTGACTGATATGTGTGAAAGTGGCTTAAGACCGATCTTGGCGGAGGAGATATCGCGGATTTACCAGTGGAAGTTGGAGCAAAAGCTACGCTTGATAAAATCTTGGGTGCGGGTAAGGAACAGAATGGGAAGTTTCTTAATATTCATGTAAAGGGGTGGGAGAATAATGCGGGGGTGAACTCTTATGATGGCCTTGGTTTTCCTTGGTAGGATTAATAAGGCCAAGAAATAATTAATTATTATACTTAAGTTATGAGTTCCTGAATACACAGATTCTCAAAGATCCTCAAGTTGGGGAGATTTTAATGATTATGGAGTGATTTAATTTTGTTGAATCCAAAAAGAATTCCACGAGAAATTGCTACTTGGCTTGCAAACTCACTAATCCCGTTGGGGAAAGTCGCTTGGATACTTTACGTTTCTCTTCCCTCAAGTGAGGCGTTCCCTCCTTTCTAGGCAACAGTTCATACTTACCTACTACCCCGTTTTGACCTTCTTCCTTATTAACAATGCTCCAAATTCCAAACAAAGAAACATGACATTATGAGTTAACAAAGACCACAACCTTTATTTTTGCTCAGTCGCTGCCCACGACAAGTCATTATATTGAAAGTTCTCCGTGAATGTTTCCGAGCCAACACATTCAGTTTCTTTGTGTAAGTTTTGGGGCCACTATGCGTTCACGAACAGTCGCGAGTTCAAGTCTATTTGCGATTGCGAAAAACTAAACTATCTACAAAAACGACTATCTAAACACTGTAACGCGCACCAGATTATTATCAAATTCGATGCTGAACCTTTCTCTCCCTACCGTATGTAGTTCCGGCTTCAGTCGTCGCTGATCCCCATAAAGAAACCTGAAAATATCTTCAGTTTCTTTCCTATTCATTTCAGGATTTTCTTTCATCAAATGTTCTATAATAGTTTGACAAAATTGGGGACTTTCGCGATCGAAGATTCCGTGACTATAATGTAAAACTCGCGGCTTGTCTTGATTTCCAGGCGACCTAATTATATCTTTGGTGGTGCTGTATGAAGGGCGACTGTCGGAATAACTGGCTCTTGGAATGACACGGCTGTCTTGATTCTGTCCGTAAGAGAAGGAATTCTGGGGAGCTCCCTTGGCCGGTTCCCTGTAGCGAGAGACGCTACGATTAGAGGCATCACCAGAACTGTATATAGTGGGATAATCCTGAGAACTTGTTGGGTAGGGAGGCTGAAGGCTTGATTGACAGCTTTGGACTTGACGCGCTCTGCTTGGACTGAGTGTGCGTGGCCGTTGCAACGATATAGGAGTCACAAGTCCAGCCCTGTCACTATAAGAGTTTTTTTCCTGTTTGAGTATAGGACTTGATGTAGTGTGGGTATGCTCCCCTCAACTTGTTGTGGTCGAATTTCTGGGGCAGTTGTGTCACTCTGGAGGTTGCTCCTCTTGACCTTCCGCGTGCGTTCTTAGATGGTTTTGTTGGCTAATTTTCCTCCTCTGAATAAACAAAACTTATGTCGCTATTGCTGCTACTATCGCCGTCTTCATAACTGTCCCTGCGGTAGTTTATTCCTGGGACACGAGAAGCGTAGTAGCCATCAGCTGGGGCGGTGCGGGATGGTTCCCTCGGAACCCAACTTGTGTCGTTGCTTCTAAATCGAGGCGTCTGACCGCCATTTTCGTTCTTTCTAATCACTTCGAATCGTGGTAGTAGTTCTAGCTGTGTCAGTCAGGAAAAGAGTCTTCGAGTTTTTGTGGAGAGTTGGAATCTTACAATGTCCGTTCGTGTATTTTGACTCTTTCGTGGGATGGAGAAAGATGAAGTCAGAACAGTTTGTTGGTTATCGCAATAAAATCGTTGTTACGGGCGGTGTTGAAATGCTCCTTTTATGGGGGAAAATGGAAGATTTCGTAAATCGCGAGGGCCAAGTGCCCCGTCACTGTGGCATTCATAAGCTCTGAATAAGGCTGAATTATTTACAGTGGTACCTTGAGATTACTCTGAGCTCCCCAAATCTAGTGATGTTTGAAGTTAAAGCTAGCCGGAACTTAGAGTATTTCTCTGAAACATGTTGATTGCACAAACATTTCCCGTCGGTTCATTAAAAGCCTCAAGTCCAATCGAAGCAATTATTTCAGACAACGAGAAAATAATTCTGTTTATTTGCAGAAATCCTAACTTCTACATAAATTGCTACTAAAAAGTGTTCAATTTCTCAATCAAGACTATGGTAAGGCACGGCCTCTAGTTTTTGTAGGCGGCGGACTCAGGAGGGGGGGTTTCCCCAGGCTCAGGATGGCTCGGGATAAATTCGCAAGTCTCGGAAGAGTTTCTCGAACTCAGTTTCAGCTTTTCCTTGAGAAAGACCCGCCTTCATGAAACTCAGGATGGTTCTCTCGCGAAAATCGTGGTTGTGGTAAGTGTAGTGGGATATCTGACGCTAGATGGGTATCCTTCACCATTAGCAGGTCGCCGATACCGGTATTGACTACTGACTGACGGGCGGTTGTATGACGTTCCCGCGTCGTAATATGAACGGCTGTCTCGAGGTTCACCACTAAAATATGGAGGTTTGGGTGAGGCCTGACGATTGAAAGTCTGTTGGCTATGTGAAGCTCGGTTTTGGAAAGCGGATACAGTGTCAAATCTTGGCTCGCGGTTAGTGAAGATAGAATAGTTCGAACTTCCGCCGGTGTAGTAGTCACTGCCACTGTAGTGCCGAGGAGAGGAGGAGGTTCCACTTGGATACGGCAGCCTTCTTGCGTTAATAGATCCATCACGGGCTCTGAAAATCTGTGGGTGATCGAGGAATTCTTTTTCACTGGGCTCTTCGCTGGATTCTTCCCGGGTTCTGCAAATTCACCTGTCAACAAGAGCCTTCGCCTCTGCTCGAGAAATTCCTTCCCCTATCTCTCTCTGCACCCATGCCTCGCGAAGCCGAGCTATTTCTTGTTTCAGTATATCAATAGTTTCTGAAAAATTTGATGAGGGAATAAATTTGAAATCTGGAGTTTGAGGTGCCATTTTGCTTGCTTCTATGCTAAATAGTACATGAATGACGTGATTCTTGACGTGAAGTCCGTTTCAACGCCTGTTGAGAACTTTCTCGCCGATTTCTTAGGCCAGATATTGGTAGAGAAGGCTCTTTTTGTGTTCAGCATTTAACAAAAGAGTTATTGAAGTGACGTTAAGTTCGCTTTATATAGATAGAAAATTAGAAAAATTCATGAATCAAGTTACAAGCCCAGCTGCAGAAGTCTGTATCTTATAGGGCATTTTACTAGTAAATCGAAAATCGAAAATCGAAAACTTTAAAAACATAGTTAATAGTTAGTATCTTTACCTTCTAAAAATAGCGATTATTTATATCATAAACTATAATTATTTACAGTTATTTTATAATTTTAAAGTGATCGCGATAAGTCTAGCTTTTAGAAGCCTAAAGGTGGGGTCGCGAAGCCTGAAAATCGCTTAAAAATGTCCTATAAGATACAGACTCCTGTAGCCAGGCTCGTTAAGGTTGTGTTGTCACGGGCTTAATGTGCTTGTGACTCAGTGATAGAGTTGATCCAGCCATATCTCAGTACTTTCCAAAAATCCAGAGATAATTGAATCATTAAAGTGGTCGTGATTGACATATCCCACGCACCGTCAACTAGTATCTAAGCGAAACGAGCAAAAACACTTCAACGTAATAAAATAACTAATAATTATTATTTTACCCAGAATAGGTCACAACATATTAGGCTTTTATGAGAATTAGGAAGTTTTGGCATTCTATGCTAGCTTATCTGAAAGTGGTTTAACATTTGGAATGTTTTTGCACGAAAGCACGTGATGCCTCCCTTTTGGTACGATGCGTGCGATAGTTACGCAGTGTTTTACAGTATTTACACTGTTCTCCGTCCTTCAAAATTCTTTAGCTTTAATACTAGGTAGGTTTTTACAATGATTACGCTACTCTTCGGTTTCAAAAATTCCTTGTATTTAGTTTGTTCACATAGATTAGAAGATTTCACCGGGAGGTTTGGGAGATATACATAGTTTTCAAGAAAATAATTATTCTATTTGAGGTTTAAACAGAGACTAGCCACCAATTGGTTGCAGGAGGAGCAATCTCATTTACCACCGAATCTGAGAACGAGGCATGAATCGAGAAACGTAAGAAAGTATGGGCATCATGAGATGAGCTTAGTATCCGCGTATGTCGCGTTCGACTCGTCCCCAGATTCGTTCCACGGATTCTCTGCTCGCACCAGTCTCTTCCACCAGCTCGCGGATATATCGCTCACGAGTGGGGTTACTAGAGTACCCATTATCTGAGCCTCTTCCAGAGTAAGATGGTCGAGATTCTCTTTTGTATGATGAACTACCTCGTCCATATGATGTGTGGTCACTGTATCTATCATTGTAGTCTCTTGAATAGGAAGACCTAGGTTTTCTTTCGTGCGAAGAAGCACCTCGTTCATATGGCGACTGGTCGCTATACCTATCCTCGTAACTTCTCGAATAGGAAGAATATCTCCCCAAGGGTGGAGATGCAGGTGCAAAGGGATTTCGATCTTCATAGTAAGTGCGGCTGGAGGTTGGTGGACGAACATGAGAGTATTCAAAAACCCTTTCGGCAGGGCGTTCTCGACGGGAACATCTCGGGCACTGGGTGGGGTATTCATCTTTCATTGAGAACCCTGGAGCTTCCGAAGGTGGTGATGGAGCACGAGGTGGGTAAGAATCATATCCACCTGGAGAGTCTGCATCAACGTCCTCGTATGTTGGAGCTGGTCCATATTCAGGTTGGGAAGTAGCTTGTCGACATGCATTGGCTGAAAACTCTTTCTCCAACTCGCGATCGACAATTTCTGGATTTATTCCTTGGGAAATAAAGAAGCTTCTAAGCTCTCCACGTGTCGTGCTGCTCTGGAAGTGATTCCAAGGCATTGGCTGACAAGGAATTCGGTCGTTCTCTCTGTCGGAAGCTCCGGTTGAGAAAGTCTGACGGCCAGGATAATATCCAGACATGGTGCTTGGTTAATAAATTCTTTTCTTGAAGTAATTCTTGTCGAGTTTTTGGATACTTTCGATTGGGCGATGGTTGCTAGAAAAGAAGGCTCGATGATTTGTAGAGAAGATGAGGATTTTGGGGCCTTACACGTCCCTGGAAATATAAATTTTTGGGTGGTTTTGTTTTCAGAACAGGATGACCATATTGCACTTCTGACTGAAGCAGATGGAGAATTCCTCACCAGACAAACATCTTGTGGTTCTTCTTTGTGTTGAATGCTCATAAAAGACAATGCTAACTGGAAGGGCCCACCTTTTCAAGAGTCCTAAAGGTTACGAGGACTTTAGCAAAGACAAAGCCTATTGTTTGCTTTCTTTCTTCACTTCTTTCACACATTTCTTTTCACGGCCTTTCTTCTTTGTGAGACCTCATACAAAGACACTATTCGGCATTTAAACCGGTAGCATTTCCTCTGAGATGTTATTCTTTGAGACTTTTGGTGAAGTACTCCATTCAAGGCGGTACTTGACCCACTGATAGATAGAAAACAACTAATCTTTTCGAGAAACGAAAGGTCTGGAATGGGTCACTCAATAGCCGTCTGGTACGGCCAATGCCAACATATCACGATTAATCATTTTTGAGTCTGTCCGATACACCGAGGAGTACTAGTGTGCAACAGTACATGCTTTGAGAAGCTGGAAAAGGGTCTTTGTCAAGTATGCGAAAAGTCCGCACCGGCCTCTAAGGATCCTAACAGGAAGGATAGTGGGGTAAATGGCCTGGTAAAGAGGGCAAAGAAATTAACACTCGAGTAGTAAGGGGGAGTCAATCAATGACAATCATTACACACATGCCGAATTTATTTTATGATGCACCTAACTAAAACCGAAGATTCCCAACAACACTTCACAAGATATGCTGGATGACATAAATACAGGAGAAAAACAATGATGGTATGTAAATGAACAAAGGGATGGCTATCGTAAATTGGCAAATTTTTGCAACTTTAGGAGTGTCCGGAAGATTTGGGTGTTGAGGGGAAGGGATTGTTTACTATGCACGGGCCACTTTGCAAGTAGTTCCTTCCCCCTGAATGTTCTCGCTAATCTCATTTGCAGCTGCGGGGTTTGTGAATGTAAATGTGATGCGACCGACTTGAAAGGAAAGTGCGTTGCTTTAACTCAATGACTATTACCCCAAATAATTAATTCCAAACCGGATCGGCTCGGCCGGCTTTTGCAAGGTTTCTGTATTTATCCTTCTCGGCATCCGGGAAACCGCAGCTCTCATGTTAATTTGAAGCTCAGGTGCTCTTAATTGAATTCAATTCTTTTCAGGCAAATCAATTGGATTGAAATGATCCACGAGCAGAATGTTCTGAACAGTACAGCGCTTCTCGCTCCGGGGTATTGAGCCTCGGATGCATGTCGACACTGAACAGTCTATGGTGATTAATTGCTTTTTCCGACTTTCCTTCCCATCAAAACATTTTCCAAAAATTTCCTCTCCATGTCTAGCTGTTCGGCCGCTCCATAAAATTATGAGGATTTTGAATTTACTCCATGCCGTCCTCGCAGCGGCAATCATTTCGGCACTCCCAACGGAACCTAGCTCTTCGACGGATCTTGCGACTCGTGCCGATACAAGCCTCGTAGGATATCTTGGAGTTTTCTTTCTTGGAAGCGCGCCGAATATTTATTTTTACTTGAGCGATGGGAACAATGCATTCTCGTTCAAGGCACTGAAAAGCGGCCAACCGATTCTCAAACCTACGCTAGGAACCGGAGGGGTCCGCGATCCAGCTATCATCAACGGAGCGGGAGATGAAGCTGGAAAGAAGTGGTACATAATTGGAACAGATCTAGACATCGGTAAAGTAAGATACCAAAAGCAATGCATTCGACATGAGTAAATTGTAAAATTTGGTTGCTAACAGAGCTTCAGACTACTTGGGATGCATCGCAGCGCAAAGGCTCACTTGGCATCTTTGTTTGGGAGAGCACAGATATGATCAATTTGGGAAGTGAGCGACTGGTAAAGGTTGAAGGCGATACTGCAGGGATGGTATGGGCACCAGACGCAATCTGGGATCCCAGTAAAAGCCAATACCTTGTTCATTGGGCATCCAAATTCGTACGTACCACTTCTTCATTGTGAACCTTCATTATCCTGATCAGCATTTCAGTATTCTTCCTCTGATACGAAACATACCGGAAATCCAGGAGCAAGCGTAATGCGCTACGCTCACACGAGTGACTTCAAAAGCTTCACTGCACCCGAAACATATATCAACGAATCGCCATCCTCCATCATCGACTTGGATATCCTGAAGCTCGGTGATAACAGCTTCGCACGCTTCATCAAAAACGAAACTGCGAAATATGTCTACATGGAACGTTCTGACACTGGTCTTTTTGGAACATGGACGAGACCGGGAGGTGCCAATGCAATGATTCATTCAGGAGTGGAAGGCCCATATGCTTACATGGATAATACTGTAGCCGGAAAGGTAAACTTACTGTTGGATTATTATGGGGGTGACGGATATCGACCATTTACTTCCACGAATCTGAATGCGAATGCATGGCAGGATGCCGATCGGACGAATTTCCCAACGAATTTAAGGCACGGATCTGTCATTGCGTTGACAAAAGACAAGTACGATGCTTTAAAGGCGAAATGGGGGTAGATGAGAAATTCTGGAGAAAAAATGAAGAAGTCACCTTTCCAGACTTTTTGCAAGAACACTTCCCTCAACTTTTTATGTCACTCGAGCGCCAGGTAGCTTGGAAGTCATCTTTCTATATTTTACCTAGTGGCTATTTCATTTGAGATATTATCCTTTAGACTCCCGAAGCACCGCCATCAACAGGAATATCAGCTAAAATAATGTCAGTCCAATTCACATTGTGTCTCAAGATCTGGTTGGGGGGGATTTGGTTACCTCCGGTGACATAAGATGCATCATCGCTCAACAAGAAAGCTATCACTTTCGCAACTTCTTCTGTTCTTCCCATTCTCTTCAAAACAGTAGCTGCAGCTATCTTCTCAGGATCAACAAGTCCTGCAGCAACCGCTTTATCAAAATTATCTCCTGTCGCAATTGGTCCCCTGAAAACATTTTGGTTAGTCTTTTTACCATAGTCAGTTAGATTTTCGGTGATAAAAAAGCTTACGGTATCAAGGTATTAATCCGAATCCCCTCAGGACCAAACTCAGCAGCAGCGGTCTTCGTCAAGCCCCTGATTCCCCATTTTGAAGCAGAATATGAAGGCATTCCAGCAACACCTTTCATGCCAGCTCCGCTTGACACATTGACGATTGACCCGCCAGGTCTAGCAATGTGCTGAAGTTGCGATCGCATGCAGTGCATGACTCCTGTGAGATTTACCCCTATCGTAACATTCCAATCCTCTTCAACCTTTAGGTTAGGTCAGCTTATTGAAACTTAAAACTAATGAAATATGCAACTAAAAAAGCTGTTCAATGTTCAGAACTACTCACAATATTTGCAGTTGTGGTATCGGGTTTCCGTCTTGAAAGGCCAGCGACATTTGCGGCACCATCTAGACTGCCAAACTCGGTGACTGTGAACTGGATCCATTCGTCAACCTCGTCCTTCTTGGCCACGTCAACTTGCATTATCAACACATTACACTTATAATTTTCAACACTAGTATTCGATTAGCGTTGCCCACAGAATCATTTTCGGAAGTTAAAACTAACATCATTTGCTCTGAAGCTTCCAGGCCTTCAAGATTTACATCACAAAGAGAGAGCCCTGCAGCTCCAAGCTCTGCGCAACGGATGGCAGTTCCTCTTCCAATTCCAGAACCTGCACCTGTAATTGCGATGAACTTTCCTTCCATAGTGTAAGTGATTGAATATTGAAGAAACGTTGAAGTGAAATATTGTTTTTGTCGTCTTAGAAGATGATTCGTATTGATTTATAGAAATTTAAGAAGTGATGACTGCCAAATTTTATCTGAGGAAATGATTGAATATATGATCTTTCAAGATCAAGCTCGTAGTATTGTGTAAGGATTGAGTGCGAGTGCATGGATGTCAAAATGGATCGTTGTGGCTTGCATTACAACCACGGCACCTCGTTCCGAACGAGAAAATATTCCGAGGGGTATCTTGTGAATATCCATTCAAAACAGCAGTACCCCGGAGCAATAAGTATTGGCTTCAGACTCGAAAACGAGGAGTGCGATTGCGAACATAAGAGAAGCCATGCTTTCCTCGGATCAACAGCAGTAAGAGAGAACTCGCCTTGGCAAAACTCTCTCCTTCTTTCCCCAGATGGAGTGGCAAACCAAGGTGGTTTGGCCATCCAGAAACAGTCCTTTTAGTTGTGGAGTTTCTGCAGGGGGTATCACCCATCTGCTTAAAATAGTTAGGGGTAAATTCCCTCGCATTCGGCTTCGTACTCGCACTTTTGAGGTTGCAACAGTAACCAAAACAGCAACTCCAAGTCTCCAAGCCTCTTAAAGTTCGGATTTTCCCGAATAATTTTCGGTTTCTTGCAGTTGACGCCACTCCAACCTCCAGGAGGCAAATCTTAAACCCTTTAAAGTCAAATTCCCATAATCTTCACGGATGATTGGTAAAAAGATGAGGGCAAAACGTCTCTAATCTCCAGCCACCCCTATGTCTGAAAATAGCCGACTTTACAAGGACTAGTGCCCCTCGAACTAATTTCAGGTTTTTACGCGTTATCATGTTGATCATGCTGGCGTGACTCACAAGCAGCCTCCGGAATCCTTCTCTTACTCGCAATATTCTTCCAACGTGCACTGTCTGCGAAATACTTTGTACCCGCCCTATCGGGTGGCCTAGGCTGCTCCCGAAACACTCATTTGTTTCCCCCTTCTCAAGAAGGGCTATTTTTTTCAGGGTATTTTAGCGAATCGCGGCGAGCTCACCTTGTCCTAGCATGCATCGCAATCGTAAATCGTATCTTCGGCGTGGTAAACCCGCCACCGGAAAATTAACTCTATAAGAAAACGGCACTCCCAGAGATGGAACGAATTCAATTTCATATTAGCTTCGGCCTTCACTAACTACCCCTAAAACCTGTTTTTTCAGTTCTCCCCACCAACGCATGACCAAATGTTGAACCAAATCGAGCTCGATGGCTCCAAGCTCTATTTTGCTGCCAGCATTGTACTGATTTCACTTTCAGTCCCTTACCTTCTCAAAGTAATCAGTGGTCTCCGCCTAGCAAAAGCGCTGTCAAGGTACCCAATCATCAACAGAAAATGGGACGCAGCAGCAAAGAAGCAGTTCACAGAAGATGCTGCTACTGTCGTGAATAATGGCGCCGCCATGGTACACAATTCCGGAATTGAGCTGATAAGGTTTATTCAGCTAATATAATTTTAGGCAAAAGGACAACCGTTTCGTGTGAACGACAAGAGTAGACCTCGACTAGTTCTGCCATCAAAGTATGTCGATGAAATTAAAAATGACAGCCGCTTGGACTTCCACAGCTTCGTCGCAAGGGTAAATATTTCCAATCCACCCTCTCAGAGAATACCAGCTTACTTTCTTCCAGGAATTTTTCTCTTCGTATCCTGGATTCGACGGATTTAGCTTTGACACACCAACCGATGAGATAATTTTTCAAGATGCTGTTAGAACACAGCTTACTCAGGCTCTTGGTACATTTCCAAGTTTTCATAAATCAACTTAAAACTTACATCGATCTCAGCTCTCACTGTCGAGCCTATGGCAAAGGAAACTCCTAATACTTTGAATTTAATTTGGGGTCAAGCTCCGGGTAAGTTTTGGAACAGCCCAGGTTGTTTGAATAACGATTTTACTGACCCAAACAGAATGGAAAGAAGCCGTCTTGACGCCAAATCTTCTGAAATCTGTCGCTCGTCTTACCGCACTGGTTTTCTTGGGAGAGAAATTCATGGACAACCCAGAATGGCAACACATCTCAGTAATGTACACAGTGGATGTATTCATGGCTGCCAAAGCTCTCAACGAATGGCCTGCGATTCTCCGACCACTGGTGCATTGGTTTATGCCCCAGTGCCGCAAAATTCGGGACGAGGTGAAACTGGCCAAAAGTTTTATCACCCCAGAGGTGGAAAAACGACGAAAGGAACTTGCTGAAAATGGAGGAAAACCTCGAAGAAAAGTCCTTGATTCCGTGGACTGGTTCACGGCTGCTGCAAAAGGCCGACAGTTCAATTATGTCAATGCTGAATTATCTTTGGCTATGGCTTCCATCCACACAACCACCAACACGGTCGGATTTGCGATGTTTGATTTGGTCGAGAATCCGGAGTATATCGATGCGTTGAGGGAAGAGATAAAGACTGTATTTGAGCAGGAAGGGAAATGGGAGAAAAGTACTCTGTTCAAGTTGAAGCTTATGGACAGTGTCTTGAAAGAAAGCATGCGACTTCATCCTCACAGCATCCGTAAGCTCACCTCCCAGATAAATACCCTTCATATACTAATAGGGCTGAAGTCAACATGCCTCGCGAGGCCAAAACCAACATCACCCTCAGCGACGGAAACCTTATCCCTAAAAACGCCTTCATTTCCGTCGGCCCTGTCCCAATGTCCGACCCAAATCTCTACAGCGATCCCACCAAATTCAACGGCTACCGTTTTCTCATACTCCGTAATGCCCCTGGGAGTGAAAACAAGCATCAATTCGTCACCACAAGCTCAGAGTTCACCGTTTTTGGTCATGGACATCATGCTTGTCCAGGGCGATTTTTTGCCTCAAATGAGATCAAACTGTTGTTGGCACACATGCTGATGTATTATGATTGGAAATTACCTGAAGGCCAGAAAACAGTACAACACGTTATTAATGGAACTGGAAGATCCCCAAATTCTAAACAGAATATCGTGTTCAAGTCGAGGAAGCCAGAGGTGGAGGTCAAAATATAACGTCGGAAATTTTGACAAAAGTATGTTGGCAAATTTGGACAGTTCTTGTTGAAGTTTACATGGCGTTAACGTCTGAATATTCATCCGTCTTTTTGAACGAAATCAGTCATGGGCTAAATGATTGTATATTTTGATTCTTACTTGCCCTGCTGGTCGTCTCGGAGTTTTTCCTTGCCGTCTCGGGATAAGCAGAGAGAGTCGACTGATATACTCGAGTTTTTATGACGCAAATAAACAATATCGGCCGACACACATTCACACATTTTACAGTGACTCAATGAGTGAATATTTCTACTGTCTTTAATGTCTGAACTCCTAGCAATGGGATATGACTGCTCCGAGTCTAACGGTCACTACCCCGACAACATTTCAAAGTTTCAGTATCTTCTATTAGGAAATGAGTCAAGAAAATAGTACATAAAGCTTGCCCCACATGTTAAATACCTTATTTTATGTCCTTTTCGCTGCTGGGATTTCAGGTTCCTTTGCACTTTTTAAGTGTTGGGCACGAATTCTGCTCCGGGCAACTTGAACCGAAACTTTCCCGAATCACAAAATGGAGAGGAAACTTTCGAGAAAAGACATAAGAGGATCTTTCTTGTCTCATACTATGCATGGGTATCCTCGTGAATCCCTTCTTGCTGTTGCTCCTGCCAAATAGAGATGTCAGTCGCGAAGTGTTGCCCACTCTCGGGCATCATTGCTTTCCGTAGGAGAAAGTTGAAACGACTTTCTCTCTAAAGAACGTAAGGCAACAGAGAGGGGAAAATAGACTTTCTCAACTTGGCAACTACTTATATACGTAGGCAACCGATTGTCGTTAATATTTTAGTTACTTTTATCAAATTCGATGTTCACTTTTTCTTAAAAATATCGAAACATATATTATGAATTTCAGTGCTAAATATCTTCCGAGAATTCAATAGCAGCGGAAATTAGAAAGAAATGCCTCCCTTGGATAATTTTATTGCCAATTCAAGCCCCTCTTTGCCACTGGTATTGCAAAAAAAAAAATCCCTGCATGTCAAGGGAGCAAAGCGGGACTTAGTCAGCAGCCCCCCTTTTCCCCTTTCCGATCTTGCTTCCGGTTGCACTCTTTCAGCTCTGTCTCCTATTGAAAACGGAAACGGAAGGGCAAGCTGACAATCCCTTTCCCCCCGCTTCTTGTCCAAATCTATTTCGCAGGAATTGGAAAGTAAGCATCGGGTTCTCGCTTGTCGTTCATAAAACCAAATCTCGTTCTTTTGGAGATTTTAGCTACCCTTTAAATAATTGCCCAATTAAACTCAGTACAAACCTTGCATCTTCTGCATTCAGTCACCGCGGATTACATTTCATACCCAATTCGTCTAGACAGACACGACCGCACGCTTCATGATGACAAGGCTCCGGCGTCTAACGTAAGCATGGGAATTTCAGGGGTAGTTCTTTCAGCTGCTAGGATAAAATTCTATTTATTTTTCATACATTAATACATTCATCTTCCCATATTCTGAACTAATAATGTTTTAAAAATTCTTACTCTTTTCTTCAATTTAAAAGCATGTCAGAAACAAAACGAACGGGAGGTTTGAAAGTGATAGGTGTACGAGCCTCCCCCTTTTCACCCCCACCTCCACATCTAAATCGCTAATTCTTGAACATTACATAGGCAGGTCTTCCCCGCACCTCAACAGTATCACTGCAAACAGCACTCCAAATTCTTGGCTATCAACCAACATACCACACCATCAGCGACTTCCTTCCCAATGCAAGAGTTCAAGGCACAAAATGGCTCGCTGCAATGCAGGCCGAAGACAAAGTCGTGCGCCAGAAAATCTTGGCTGATATCGTGAAAGGATATGAGGCTATTACTGATGGGCCTGGGTGTTTTTTCGTGGAAGATTGGATTGAGATGTTTCCAGATGCGAAGGTTCGCTAGTCTGGTCACTCGTGCCTTCCCCCTCTTCTCTTTCGAATTTTGAATGAACAAAAATAGCGAGAAACTGAGCGCCTGCCGAACTTTATCTTACTGCAAAACCTGACCAAGAACACAGGTAATTCTCGGTCTCCGTACAACTCCTCAAGCCTGGCTCGACTCCGTGAACGGCTCCATCGGAAAAGCTTTTGGGAAACCCCTCGCCTACTACCTAACCTACTTTGTCGCACCCATGCACTACGGCTTCCTCATGAACAATCTCTGGGACGCGCAAACTAAAGCCAAATACGGCGTTGGAGTCAAAGCGACAGATTTCTACGATTACCATAATGACCATATTAGGAGAGTAGTGCCGAAGGAGAAGTTGCTGGAGTTTAAGGCGGCGGATGGGTGGGGGCCGCTAGCTGAGTTTTTGGGGAAGGAGAGACCAGTGGGCGAGTACCCGCATAAGAATGACAGTAAAGCGGCGAATGTTTTGATGAGGAAAAGAGGGAAGTTGAAAGTATATGAGGTTTCAAATCAGAGGTTGAAATGGTGGTAAGCTGGACTATAGAGGATGGATATGAAGACTATTGAAAGAGTTGGTGATAAGAATTCCGCAACTGGGAAAGCTTGCTAACTTACGTCGTGGCCTATATCGTGGTTGTTAGTGCACACTCTTGTCAATGTCAAATCCCGAGTTTCCACTTACCAGGGTCACAATCTAACCACACCGGAATCTTGGCTGTTGGACCCATCTTCAAAAGGCTTGACTCGACGAGTTCTTGAGTCACACTTCTTAATTTTGTTGATCAAGCTTGTTGTTGAAGAATGGAGATCGCTGCTTTGCGTGTATGAAAGAATTCGTATCGGGGTTTGTGGCGAGTTGAATTTATAAGAAGAGTGGGGGGTAAGCTTAGAAAGCTAGCCGAGCCTGGGTTAATTCACCCCCCTTTCGGGTTCCAGGGTGAGACCGCGGCAACCAGAAGGTATTGGTCGAAGAAGCGAGTTGGATCAATAGCTTTCCAAAATCAACACTTACTGTACTTAATTACACTTTCTTTGAGCTCATCTGTCACATTTGTAACGTCTTGACAGCCCCCAGGGCCGGCAGTCAAAATACCACATAGAGGAGAAAATGTTGTGCAGGCACCATTCGTGATGTACATTTCGTGCGTTCATTGACCCCTGGTCTATGTATCAAATACCTACGCCAGTAACTCCAGCATGTGGCAAACCCTATGTTCCGTCCATGTACCCATCTAAACGCCATAATCGTAATCTACTCAAATCGACGCCATTCCTTCTGCACTCCAAGCCCCCAAAGTCAGTCTTTCAAATCAAGCCTTGCTTTCCTCATTCTTGACTTTTGGCTCTCCTTCTTGATCAAAACCTAAAGCGTCCAGCTCACGGATGAGCTCATTGATTTTGATGACCTTTGCGAATTGTTCCGGCAACAGAGCACCTCCACCTTCTTTCTTCTCCTTCAATTCTTTGGCCTGCTTTAATTTCTTCTTGAGATTCCTTGCTTTCTTTTCTTTCTCGGCCTCTGGGTCAACTTCCTCAACTGTAGCCGGCTCTTTACCTGATCCACTTGCTGAATCTTTGGCTTTGCCCTCTCCGCTCTCTTCCGCAGCCTTGGCTTTCTTTCTGGCCTCCCTCCGCTTTGCATTTTTATTGCTGCTGGCTGATCCCTCGTCTTTATCGTCCTTCAGCCCATCAGCACCGGGAACCCCGCCACTTCCGCGAGTTTTCCACGCATCTGCCGTTCGGTTTTTGTAGACTTCAACATCCTCAGGTGGTTTATATCCTGGTCTAATTTTGATTTCTTTTCGTTTTGTGCCATCGGGCCGTACAGAAGATGGGATATGACGTTCTCCGGATGTGGTCTCGATAATGCCGGCCTTCGAGGGTGTGGGCACGGAGGGCATTTTGAATTCGCTGGCCCAGGGACAGCTAGGGTCGCAGCGCTTATCACAGAGGCCGCGATATATCTGCGAATACAGCCGTATGCCGCCTTGAGACAATTCGATTTCGGAGCTTGAGTTGAGAATTGAGAAAAACTAAGTTGGCTTTGGGACAAGGCTATCAAATCAGCGCGCTTCCGATCCCGATTTCTCGTGCACGTGATCTTCAATCCGAAATAGCGCTAAAACCTCGAGCTCCGGATCGCAAAGACTTCAAAGCACCACCCACCTCGTCCACATAAGCTACTCTGTCGTAAGCACTGCTGCATTATTCATAATGGTATGTATACGCTGCGGCCTTCTCTCTAGGTCATTTGGCTTCCGCTAACCCATTCAATCGCAGGCTTCAGCTGGTCGTCCTCTCTACAAGCAAGTCACCCCATCCACCCGACCTCAACCTCTCTATGATCACAGCAATTCGAGGCCATACCATGCGGATATAACCCGAAACTAATAGTAATATCTTTGCAGCACACTATTCCGAAAGAACTATGTCTTCCTGGGTGTTATCTTTGCGTCTGCTTTCGCATTCGAGATGTATGTTTGAAGGACACAACCGGAAGGACTCAGAGGTCTAATATTTATGATAGGACGTATGACACTGTGATGGACAAGGTCTGGGATAACTTCAACAAAGGCGTATGTTCTCGTGGTCGTTGATTCCGCGGGAGGTGGGCTAATCACCAGTTGTAGCGACAATGGAAGGACATCCGATCGAAGTACGTTGAGAGTGGAGACGGGGACGATGAGTAAATCGTGTGATGAAGAAGGGATGGGGCTTTGGAAGCCAGGTTTAGGTTCAAGTTGGCTGGGCTAGATCGCATTTCATGGGAGCTGGAGCGTTGGTTGAAGGTGTACAAAAGACAAAGAACTGTACCAACTCACACATTTGGAGACCTCACATGTGATTTAATGAAACCCGTAATTCGTAGTTTGTAACAATTCCCGTCTTTTAATAGCTTCAGAACGCTTTGGTTGCGCTTTAATGTTATTGGTCGATGTTCGCCCATAGCCTTCTCGATGCAGCCGAACGATAACCAGACAACGGCCTTTACCTCACCAAGCTTCATCAACTTGCCACAACAATTTGTCAACATTCTCGCATTTCATTCACACGAAGAGGGGAGGAGTAATACTTGTGCTTGGACTGGGAGAAGCTAGGATAGACTTGCTCGCCTCATTGTCGCCGCTTTATATTTCGCAACCCCTCAAGATTCTACGAATCGATAAGGCTACTCGCATCAACAACGCCGATCAATACACACTTGTACTACTTTGCCACGATCCTTCAACAAGACATGCGAGGGCTGGTTTTGGAGAAATAATGGCAGCTATGTCAACTCAAGAGCAGCAGCTCTGCGAATTCCTCAAATCCCAACCCCGCGTCCACAACAACCGATACGAAGAAGCAGCAGCCAACTCGCTCATCCAGTCTCTCTTCTGGTCTCTTGCCGGCGGGCGACCAGAATACCTTCGTCTACTCTTCCCAGACCCAGAGACGACTCGGCCATCGTCAAATGCGAGATGGCTCTTGAGAAGGGCACAAGGGGGGGCGGATGGGGATGAGTTCACAGAGGCAGCGCGGGGCAAGGCATGCGGACATATCTTCAAATCAGGAGAGGCTACGTATCGGTGCAAGACGTGCAGTGCAGACGATACCTGCGTTCTTTGCAGTCGCTGCTACGATTCCTCAGATCATACTGGGCATATGGTATATGTCAGTGTCTCCTTGGGCAACAGCGGTTGTTGTGATTGTGGGGATCCTGAAGCCTGGCGGCTGCCCGTTCACTGTGCGATACATACAGCATACGACCAAGAGTCGCAAAGTCAAGATAAGGGGAAAGCTCCAGGATTACCGCATGAGTTATCAGAAGCGATCCGGATGACTATTGGGAGGGCATTCGACTACATATGTGATGTTATTTCTTGCTCCCCAGAGCAGCTTCGTCTCCCAAAGTCCAGAGAAACTATCCTTCTAGATGAGCGTATGTCAAGACTTGGTTCTCAGTACTACAATGGAGATATTGTGGAGGAGCCTTGCGAATTTGCTCTCCTGCTTTGGAACGACGAAAAACACACCGTTTATGAGGTCCGTGATCAAGTTTCTAGAGCTTGCAAGACAACCCACGCTGAGGGTCTTCAACGGGCTCATGAGACCGATGATATTGGTCGAAGCATCATCAAATACAGCTTTGATGTAGATGAACTTCTCAAGGTTTCTGAGAAAATCGAGCACATCAAAGTCACCGTTACGATTCGATCCGCCAGGGATACTTTCAGAGAGCAAATGGTTGGCACGATCATTGAATGGTTGGGCGATATTGCAGGATGTAGCGTTGGTCCAGATCACAGCATTCTACGTCAAGTCATTTGTGAAGAAATGCTCAAGAAATGGAGCTTTGGTAGTAAAGCAAGCAATAAAGATATTGGTAAAAATGGTCTTGATGACCACGAGCTGGAGGAGAATCGTAGGTACCAAATGGTGGAACGTCAAGCTGAGCAATTCAGACGTGTCGCTCTTGCAGCAGCTGGAGACGACGACGACGACGATAGTGATAACAACGACTCTCCTCCTGGGGAGGAAGAAGATGCTGATGACGACGAGGCCATGGCAACCGACGATGACGACGAAGATGACGATGAATCTCTTTTTGCGACTGTAGCTCAGCATTTTCTTTTCCAGCAAGGGGCTTCCCAAACTGATGTCGATCCGGATGGTGATGTGGACATGACTGCAGACGATGCCGAGAACTCTCCCCTCGAGGCCGGTGAAGCCACAGGTGCTGGATATCCACCCCCACCGCCGCCGCCCCCTCCGCCTATGCCGCAAAGACGCGATCGAGATCTCACCCCTTCTGACTCAGACACCGCAGAAATGCAGCCATTGATCTCTGATACGATATATGCTAAAGCCAAGATGGAAATTCCAAAGACTCCCAGAAACCCCTTCAAGGCCCATCATAATGACCCTAAGCCGGCTCGATATTGGCTAGAAACATCACAAGCCTTCGGTGAAGGAGAGTCAACACCACTACATGAGAACTTATGGGAGCGTCTACGATTAGACTGGATGATCTTGTTCGATTTGCGGATGTGGAAGAAGGTCCGAATTGATCTTCGAGATCTCTATATATCAACTGTAGTTTCTATTCCTGAATTCAAGCGTATACTTGGGTTGCGATTCGCTGGACTGTACACCACCCTCGCCCAACTATATCTCATCGCAGACCGGGAACCCGATCACTCTATCATCAACATATCATTGCAGATGTTGACAACGCCGACTATCACTGCTGAGATTGTTGAGAGGGGTAATTTCTTAACGAACCTTATGGCAATCCTATACACCTTCTTAACTACACGTCAAGTTGGTCATCCACACGAGATTTCTCCGAACGCTACACTCGCATTTGACTCGGGCTCGGTCACAAATAGGAGAATGTACCATTTCTTTCTGGACTTGAAGTATCTGTTCAGCTCTGAGCATGTTCAAGAAAAACTCCGAACAGAGGATCGATATATGTTACAATTCCTAGACCTTGTGAAGCTTCATCAAGGTATCTGTCCGAATACTAGGGCAGTCGGAGAACATGTAGAATATGAAACAGATGCTTGGATTAGTGCTTCGCTGATCACTCGCGAAATCAACCGGCTCTGCCGCCAATTTTCTGAATCTTTCAAATGGAATGTTGGGGATGACCACGCCTATATTTTCAGAGCCATCAGATTATCAGCAAAAGCTGTAATTCTGAATTCTTTGGGTACTGAGAGAAAACGGTTCGATCAAGCCGAGATCAAAGACGAGATCAAGTTTAAGAAAGTTGGCGATTACGAATTCGATACGACAGACGTGGCAAACAGTGTTCTTCAACACACTGTCGTCAAGTTTGTCACAGAATCACAGCCGATCAGTTTCCACCACGCACTGCATTATACCCTTTCCTGGCTTATCGAGTGCGGAAAGAGCATGTCACGAGAGCAGCTAACCCAACTTCTAAGCTTCACAACAGCAGAGCTTTTAGAGAAACCACGAGCTATGGGTCAACGACTCATGCCAGGTCAAGAGTATAGCCCTGAGGATCATTTGATGGCTGCTTTCGACTATCCATTACGTGTATGCGCTTGGTTGGCACAGATGAAGGCAAGCATGTGGGTACGGAACGGCATGAGTCTTCGCCATCAGCACAGCACCTACCGGGGTGTCGGTCAACGGGACGTGTCACATCACAGAGACATCTTTCTGCTCCAAACAGCAATGGTTGTGTGTCCACCAGCTCGTGTATTGGTCTCAATTATCGACCGTTACGGCTTAGAGCCTTGGATGAAGGGTTTTTACGAACAGAAGTCCGATGGAGTTGACGATGGCCAAATGCTTGACGTTGCCGAGGACTTGATCCACCTTCTTATTGTACTAATCAGCGATCGAACATCTCTCGTGTCATCCGAAGAGGAGACAAATCCGCACGTTCTTGCTATGCGACGCGATATCACCCATGTCCTGTGCTTCAAACCATTGTCTTTCTCAGAGATCTGCAGCAAGCTTCCAGACAAATTTCAAGATCAAGAAGAGTGTCAAGATATTCTGGATGAGATGACTACATTCAAACCTCCGGAGGGCCTTTCCGATGTTGGAACTTTCGAATTAAAGGAAAGCTTCTTAGAAGATGTCGATCCTTACATTTCTCATTACAACAAGAACCAAAGGGAAGAGTCGGAAAATGCTTATAAGGTTTGGATGGCGAAGAAGACTGGAAGGGCGGCTAGTGACATTGTCTTCGAGCCAAGACTTCGACCTATTGAATCCGGTGCATTTTCAGATCTGTCGGCGTTCACGAGAACCGGAATTTTCGCCCAAATCATTTACTACGCCCTCCTTTATCCACTTAAAGCTCGCGAGCTCACACCAAGTGTCCCAGCGACTAGAGTGGAGGCATTTCTACATGTAGTTTTGCACCTGGTGCTGATTGCCATCGCCGAGGATAAGACTGATGAAGACGAAATGTCGGAGGAATCTCTTCAATCCTTCGTTTACATCGCACTCACTAGCACTGCTAGAAGCAATTTCCTCCCAAACGCTCCTGCGTCAAGGACAATAGCTGCTATCTTGGAAATGCTATCTCGAAAGGAGGAATTCAAGGCTTGTCATCCTAAGATTACTCTTGTGCTCAAGCGAATGAAGCAAAAGCGTCCTCGGAACTTCGAGACAGCTTTCGCTCGATTGGGCGTTTCTGTGGACAGAATTTCAACAGCCTCACCTGCAAATAACAATGTACTCGAAGATCGGGAGAAAAAGAAGCAAGCAGCGTTGGAGCGTCAAGCCAAAGTTATGGCACAATTCCAACAGCAGCAGAAGAATTTCCTTGACAACCAGGGTGACATTGATTGGGGTGAAGATGAGACCAGTGATGAAAACTTGGAATCGGACGCTGAGGATTCCAAGACGTACTGGCAGTATCCTAGCGGAACCTGCATTCTCTGCCAGGAAGAAACGAAGGATGGAAGACTTTACGGCACATTTGCATTGATGACAAATAGCACTGTACTCCGCCAGACTAAGTTCGACGATCCTGATTTCGTTCGTGAAGTACTACACACACCTTCCAGCTTAGACCGTGCCGCCGATGGAGTTCGACCTTTCGGAGTTGCAGGAGAAAATCGAGAAGAGGTACACAAGATCACTGCCAGCTGCGTTGAGATTGTCAGCGAACGACAATTTATCGGCAAAGGGTTCCCTTCGAGTTCCGCAAAAGCCGGTCCAGTATCTGTTGGGTGTGGCCATATCATGCATTACAAGTGCTTCGAGGTTTATTATGAAGCTTCAAATCGGAGACATCAGCACCAGATTGCACGACATCACCCCGAAAGCTTAGAATTGAATGAGTTTGTTTGCCCCCTTTGCAAAGCACTCGGCAATGCCTTCCTACCTATTATATGGTCACCAAAAGAAGAGGTATCTCTCCACTCACTGCAGTCTACAGCTGACTTCGACGACTGGGTAAATCATGTCGCGGGACCTACTGCTCTCAGGAGAGCATGTAGAATAGATAATAAACTTGACCGTGCAGCACCTGCTTGTCGAGCCGTGGAAATGTTCATGGAACACAACAACTCCGTTCTGGCAAATCCATTAGCTGTCAAAATGGCGGAACTTCTTGTGGATGCTTGGAGTCCTACCTCCCCAACTTCCATACCCGCTCCTCCGCCTCCTACTCCAGGCGTTCCTGTCCCATTTGGTACAGCGGTTGGAACAATATGGGCTGCCAACCCGGGACCTTCAAGTGCCAGCCAGCCCGCATCAGCTGTTTCTCCGATGACTGAACTTGTGGACATCTACCGCCGCTTAAGAGATACAATGAGCAAGAATCATTTGCCAACACTTAATGCCTCAGAAGCTCGTGGGTTGGTGGTTGCTTCGACGCCCGAAGTCGATGACCTAACCGCAAGCGATACCCTAGCTCAAGCTCTTGGATTCTCAATATCTGCTGTAGAAATTCAGCAACGAGGTGTCGCATCAGCATCTGGGATGACCTTTCTGGACAACATTCCTCAGCAAGCTCTCACGCATCTGAGGATTTTGGCCGAGACTGCCGCATCTTATGTTTCGATCGGAGGTATCAAGTCTGCGGGCAGGAACTGCGTCACTCGAGAATTCGCCATTGACTATGAGAATCACTACGAAGCACTATTCCTTCGAAGTCCTTACAGTCACCAGGTCAAACCACTCGCTCCCTCGGAACATATACCCTTGCTCAACCAAGATATATTCGTCTTTCTCACATGTGCTTCATTGTATTTGGCGCCTATTGACAACATCGATATTATATATCTTGTCAGGCTTTGCTACCTGGCCGAACTAGTTAAGGTAGTCGTCAAAATGGGCCGCAACCAAGGCACATCAGACTGGTCGAGATGGATCGGGTACCCTCAACGTTTCAACCCGGATGACTCAAGCTTGCCACCTCGTGAGCCAGGATTTGACTCGTTTGCGAACTTTTGTATAGCTGTGCGACAATTTGATAACGGGAAGATTGATGACGGAAACGGAGATGGCATTCTCAGTGATGTATTCAGCCAACCATGTTTCAATGGACTGCAATCATGCCGGGATTTTGTCAGGAAGTATGCTCTTGCATTCCTTCGAAAGGCCGCAGTTCTATTACATGTTCGATACGGTGTCGCGTTCCATCATCACATCTCGTCCAACCCTGACGCTGATGAGTTGGACCGCTTAACTGAAGCTCTCCGCCTTCCAAGCTTTGATGATATGTGTGAGCGTACGTTTTCCGACAAGAGCAACACCACTCTCAAGCTCGTTCACGGGTGGATCGATCAATCCTCCAAGTATGAGGGTAATTCCAATGTCTCCGTTAGCCATCCCGCAATTTTCGAACTTATTGGGCTTCCCAAGAATTTCGACACACTGATGGAAGAAACCATGAAGAGACGATGCCCAACAACTGGAAAGGATGTCTCAGATCCAATGCTGTGCCTTTTCTGTGGGGAGATATTTTGCGGACAAAGTATATGCTGCTTGAGGGACGCGCCACACCCCAACGCTAGTGGTCGACAAACCCAAATTGGTGGCGCGCAGCAGCACATGTTAAAGTTTGTCTTCCCATCCATGTCTTGTTCTTGTAAATGATTGCTAACATTTGTGAATCCAGATGTCAAAAGAATATAGGGCTCTACATCAACATTCGAAAATGTTGTGTTTTTTACCTCTATCACACATCTGGTTCGTGGATGGTTGCCCCTTTCATTGATAAATATGGAGAGGTGGACCCTGGACTCCGACATTCCCGACAACTGTTCTTGAACCAGAAGCGATATGACGCTTTGCTTCGCACTGTGTGGCTAAGCCATGGAATCCCTAGCGTTATTAGCAGAAAATTGGAGATGGATATCAATAATGGTGGATGGGAGACTATCTAGATCGACCAGAATCACTGGAAAGGGTATGAAGGGGTTGGTGGATTCCGTCTGGTGTTATCACTTGTAGCAGCGAGCGTCTTGGCGTTAGAGAAGGGTTGGATTGAGCATGGGACTGAGTGATGGATGGATGAGTTTTTCATGATACAGTCAACAATGGACGATGATGTTTATGAGGGGTTGCGTGTTGGAGTCTTTGGTCTACCTTTGCGCTCCCTGCCGTTTCTGTTAGGAAGCAATTAGACTAGTCAATGATTATGATATGAAATACTTGCCGGGGTTCTTTTGTGAATAAACATGTTTCTATTGAGAGTTGACAATTGTCAACTTGATTGATAACAAGATTGCGTCTAGATATTCGAACTTATAGTCCTCGGGTCTAATCACTCACTACATCTTAACTTGATCCCTCTTACGAGTGACTTTTGCACGCTATCTCATTTGCTACAATATTTCGCAAACCCGATGTTTATAGATATTACAGCTCTCATTTTTATTATTACTATAATTTGTCGATATATTCTTTAAAATGCTAAATAAATTTTCACATTCTGGATCTTATTTTCCCTACTTGGAATATCTCTTCGAAGATAGTTTAAGAGTGAGGTGTAGAGAAGAAGTAGATTAGTGAAAGAGGATGAGAAAGGTTTTATAATGGGGAATAAAGAAGGAAATAATTGTTAGAAAAGGAACAGAAACTGTGTGAAGTAGGTGGGAAATTTGAAATATGTGGAGTATGATGTATGGTGTGTAGTTATTAAAAATGTGTTTAGTTGAGTTGGGTTA
>JAAMPI010001489.1:0-13810 GCA_013054445.1 Cudoniella acicularis | reverse complement strand
GATAGATCACGTGATTTACGGACTCATGGGATAGTCAACAGCCCCGCAGGGCGAGCTTAGAAGCGTCGTGAGCCAATAGGCTTACTGGTAGAGCTAGAAGGCTCCGCAGGAGCGCTAGCGGCGCCAGTGAGCCTTGGCGAACAGCTTCAAAGCTCGTCAAGCCATGCTCATGGTATTTTGCATCACGCTAACGTATCTTCGGCCAGCGAACACACGAACTACTATCCTCCCCCCGGCTCATTAGCTATTTTGCCACTTTGTTGCCACTTTATCACCACGCCTAAGCACTCCACTTATAATTCCACTATACCTTTCTTCACCTCTATAGCCAGCACTATAGAAAGCATATATTATTTAATTCTAGGGCTCGCGCAACGCTACGAAAGTTAGGGAGGAAGGAAGAGGGCCCTCTACTAAGTAATCTTGTCAAAGGAAAGGATTTATGAAAATCTAAAGTATACGCTTATACTATGTAAATATTTACAGGAATAACCTTAATTATGTCAGTTTTACCTTTCTAGGCGATTTTGGACAATAATCAGGTGCCTGGTGGAAAGAGAAGTGGGGTGCTAGACGGTATCGCAACAGTGGCAATAAAGTGGCAAAATAGCTAATGAACCGGGGGGAGGATAGTAAGTTGTCGTTCAGATTGCCCAACTAATGCCATCCATCAACACGATCTTCCACCCAACGTCCCTCTTTCTAGCTATAGAATAAGTCAAACCTCAATATATCTCGCACCTTCATGATGGGAACGCAGCCCTGTAAGTCTTGTGGCGAGCAAGTATCCGATAGCGCTCCCGAGTGCATTTGTGGAGAAAAGGACCCACATAACGCTTCCCCACCCCCATCATCTCCAGTACCTGAACCAGATCCTGAACCGGAACCTGAGCCATCTTCCTCACCGCCAATGAGCCCTGACTAGGAAGAGAAAAATTGAAGGTAGAGTAAGTTAAAGTCTTGACAAGAGAGAGCTCTTTCTGATCTCATAGATTCTGACGAAGCTGGTGGAACCAAGAGCGGGACACTACGAGGGAAATTGTGTTAAGCGTCGGGGTGGGATGTGGTCTGACATTATCCTGGGGTTGGGTTGGATGTTAAGTGAAATCATTCTCGTTGTGATCTATTTGCGCGGACCGATCGGGGATTCACTCCTTCAGAGTCTTCTGCAGTAACCAACTCAACAGCAACCTTTTCCCAAAACTTCTTGATCTCCTTTATACCAAATATTGTCTTTACCTGGATTCCTGACTTCACGGGACTCTCAAAGAACGGTAGTTCATGGCTTTCTGGATAAAATCCGCCGTATTCCCAATCGCCAATCGCAAGAAGTTTCAAGGTGGTACGGTGGAAGAAGAGGTTTGACTGTGAAAGGTCTCGGTGGCAGAATACCAAATTGGATGTAGATATATTTGCCTGAGACCATGATCTGCAACCATCGGGGCGAGAGACAACTGCTTGAGGTGGGCAAATAATGCCAGAAGGTCCCCCCATCCTGTCTGATCGGAGACGGTGGAGCATTTGAAGGTAGAGGCGAATTTGGGGCATCACCTTCACCCGCTCCTCGGGTTCCAGGTCTTGCATTAAGATGCCGTCGATGTGTTCTGTTTCGAGGGTGAACGACCCATTCCGTTCATATGCCGCTAGCACTTTGGGTACTGGAATTGGCGTTTCCCTTGCGAGGAAGTTTAAGCAGTCTGCCTCATTCTGCAGCCTCCTCATGTTGAGGGATGAGTAATGATATGGATCAACAATGCGTTTATCATACTCATCAGGAGCAAGACTTCTTTTCACAAACTTGTCTCCGTAATCGATGTATTCCCTTTCATGCGTTGTCCATCTCTGGAGTATGTCGGACATGTTGACAAGGGACCGGCCAGAAACCGCACTGCGACTATGGTCAGCTTCACAGCCTAGATGCGCAGACGAGATTATAGTGTATAGCGCTTCACTTACTGCGGTTCGATGTAGGATATGAGGGAACAATGTCTTGCAGGAAAGCCAAAGGTGGATCTCGCCCAGAATCTCGTTCTGATCCTTAGGCAGAAGTGGTGTACCGATTTCGCTCGGCGTCAACTAAATCCTCAGGCAGCTTTTCCATCTTTGGACGCTGACTTATAGAGAGCGCATGCAGAGATCTCTTCCTACTGTACTATACGGTCGCAGGTATAATAATAGCGTAAAGGAAAAGCAGGAGGTTGATGACACAGCAGAGCGATTACTGTCCGTCGCGATGACAGAGATTAGCCCTGAAGCACGCACGTGATCGGGTTTCAAGCAAAAGGCGAAATTTGCGCTAGCGCATAAAAGCGGGGGTAACCTTTACCTCGCGATCAGCATTGCCTCACGTCTATGACAGCCCTACGGAGGTATAGATTAGTGTTCACAAATGTGGGTCCTATATCTTATTCACGCAGCTCTTCCTAGTCCTCATTTCTAACCATTTGCAGAAGCTCGGAATTCACAATGGCGGCTCCATCGAGCACCGTACTTAACACGTCTGACCCAAACTACTAAGCAATGCTCACGACGGAGCCACTCGACACTACTAACATCGTCGACGTTCCCGCTGACTTATCCACTCCCTTCGACTACCTGACGAACAGCGACACCGATGCGGACAATGCTGACCTAGGCAGCGCCCGTCGGTGGGCATGGTACTACAAGGACCCCGCGTGCCCCAAGTACTAGAGCGCCTAGCCCTCCAAGTCGAACTTCTGGCTACATCTGTACGAGACGGCTGTGCACCGCGCGGATGTACGGACACACACACGGGTAGGACGTCGAGAGCTGGCACAGACTGGGAGATGAAAGAACGAAAGCAGCCTAAGCCTGCTCCGGCACAGAATGGTACTGCGCCGAGTAACGAGTAGGTCGCGGTGGCGTAGACTTTTCAGACGAAACATGCTTTCGTCTTTGTTTACGAGATCGTTATGTTTAGTAGCGGAATCAACTCGTAGCAGGTTGGGCCAGGTCATACTTAATATTCACGGATGTATTCGCTTAGTGCGTACGACTCTAGGAAGATCCGATTTTCCAAGACGGCCGCTGTGCTTGGTCCCGCCCACAGCGCTGTCAACTGGCAGGAGGTGGAACACTCCTCGAGACGCAGCTGCGAACTGGTATCAAAGATTTGAGTTAAGAGTCTGGCCTCGACATAAAGACTGCTTGCTAATGACTTGCAGGCGAACCATAATTCCATCTTCTTCTATTACGCCGAGAATACTACGAACATTAATTATATCCGATTTCCTGCCTCCAAAACACAAATCCGAACTAAAGGAAATAAGAAACGATTCTCCTATTCTCTCGTGCAATAGTCTCATATCATCCACGCAACTGGTGCCCTCTATGGCACTGGCGCATCGATCATCTGCGCCACTTCTGGCTCTGGCTCTGGCTCTGGCTTATCTGCCTCTGGCGCAGCACTCTTACGCTTCCGACCACGCTTCCCCCTGCCTTTGATGCCCTCTTTCGCAGCACGCGCCACTTCTGGCTCTAGCTCTGGCTCATCTGGCTCTAGCGCAGCACTCTTACGCTTCCGACCACGTTTTCCCTTGCCCTTGACGACATCCTTCGCAGTACGCGCTGCTCATGCCACCTCGATGTCCTCAAAGCTCATCACCTTCGCCTTCCCTAGGACGATTGACCTAGTTGATCGGCGAACCTTAGCTTCGTTATTCATTCTGGTTAACATCTGATTTCGATTATCGAGAAGGGCATATTCGGCTTAGGGTTAGAATATTGCACAAACCCAGTATGGCTCTCAACAGCCATGGCCAACCCGGCGCTTTTCAGCGCAACTCTATACGTTTCCTCACTTCATATGTGTGGGCTACGAAAACGGAGAGAATGCTATGAATCACTATTTTACAAGGCCCAGACTATGCGTCTCCTGAACGAGATGATTAAGGATCCCAAAAACCGGTTTCTGATGAGACGATCTCAGCTGTAATGTTCTTAACGCTTGTCATTGTAAGCTCCCTCCTTCTATGCCTCCCGTGTCTCTTCAAACCGAAATCAAGAACGTCAAGAACTAAATTCAACTAACTCATGACTGGGAATAGACCGTGACGGGCGAGCCAGGAGAGGTAAAAGCGCATGTGAGAGGCCTTCAGCAAATGGTTAAGCTACACGGCGGATTGAGGATTTTGCATTGCACAGTATTATTATGCATATGCTCTGCACATAAGTTCTCCTTTCTTTTCTCTTTGATATTTTCCCATTAAATTTCGAGAATTAACGCCGAGTAAAGAACAAACCATACGACTGCCGTGCTCTCCGAATCCCCAACGCTATCCCGGAAACTACTGCTTCAGAACTCATTTCTCACGCAACCATCACCACTACGTTCAATTTACACCTCCACACACCACGACTCACTGTCTCCCGATCAAAATGAATACCCAAACCACAACAACCCTACTCCTCCCACTTCCACCTCCACTTCCAGCCTTCTTCCCTCCTCAAAAGCACCAACCCCTGCCCGAGGCAAACAAAATAACAAAATGGTATCCTTCGCCCAAAAAGTAGGATTTCATCCTATAGCAGTAAATTTACTGCATGAAATGAGCTGGTTATATGCTGTCCTGGATGCGTTCACGCTTAAGTTTTTGAAGGAGCTTAGGGGTCTTTGGGTTGATGTTTTGAGGGAGATTGAGTGTGAGGAAGCTGCGAATGGAGTTGTATTTTGAGCGAGCTTAAGGTGGAAATGAGTTAAAATACTATTCTACTATGAGAAACTTAACTATCTTTCTATAACGCGAACCTTTCCTCCTAACGGCTCTCGGGAAAAACATGCAGCATCTCCAGGATTGTAGCAATGCTCTCTTACATATTAACTGAATCCCATGCTTCTCACATACCACGCAATTTCTATATCCGTGCGTATGGAAATGCACAGATCTAAACAGACTTTTGAGAAAGACTGGAAAGGTGAGGTTTAAATGATGCTTCAAGTAAGTTAAGTGGAAACTCATCTCAATGAGGGTAGGAAATGGTTGATGGAGTTATTTTGGTTCTGTGACAACTTCAGATTAATCTATGTACAAAATGTACGAAAAGATAACCATGTTATGCCAACTTCAAATCAAGCCATATACAACATGTTCCCCCCAAAAAACCATCCTCTACTAAACACCCAATCCATCTAATCCAATTGTTTAAAACTATTATCGTGGGCCAATAAGGGAAGAAGATCCATCTACAAGCCACAAGAAAAAGAGCAGTCCATGGACTTATCAGACAACCCCCAAAGTCCGTTTGCTTTGCCCACTTTGCAGTACCGCTTATTCTCCGAATCCCAAGCCTGATCCTCAAAACAGAAGTTGACGGTCCAAGATGTTTTATTTTCCTTCTCGAGAACCAAATTTTGCGTCGTCTCTCGGGCTCCGTAAGGAGGGATTGGAATAGAAACACCCTTGCTAGCCATCGATTCAGCATGTGGTTCCAGCTCCGAAATGACATGTGGTCCTGCCCCTTCGGGGGCAAAAACCTTCAGGTCAATGATCCTGCCGTCGGACCAGTAGTGCAGATGAAGTGAACAAGCGGCGTTGCGCTTGAAAAGCTGGTTTGCTGTTTGTGTAGAGGAAGCGAGGGGTGATGCCGCGCCGAAGTTCAGAAAGACGAGGACGGCGAGAAGAGCGAAATTGAGAAATTTTTGTGGAGATAACATTTTGTAAAGTGCTCTGTCCTAGAAGATTTGGAAGAGGCAGAGGAGTTTTGCTGCCAAATAGGGACCGAAGACTCGGGATCGAGGGATTTGTTTGAGTCGTGGAAGAAAGGTAAACTCTCAAGCGTATGAACCAATTGATATGAGAGAAATTTGCGATTTTGAATGCTTGGATTCTTGAGTTGAAGAGAGAAGATGTTGCTAAAGAAAAATTTCAATCTTGGAGATATTTTTTGGTTTTTATGTGCCTTTTGCGTAGACTAAATTAGTTATACCCTAAATACCACTGCGTCATGTTTCCAAGAAAGAATTCTGGATTCTAATTTGCGATGATGTAGATGACGATATGGGCCCACAATTACTACCACAGTTATAAACTTCATGGAGCCTTCCTATGCTCTATTTTTATCTTGAGTTAGTATTTCATGCACCGTAAGTTGGCGTCTAAGCGAAAACGTAAGATTACAAAAGCACTTCAAAGTAATAAAATAAACAATAATAATCACTTTACTTAAAATAGGGAGACAAATACTAGACATTTACAAGAATCGATATATTTAAGCACCCTGCGATAACTTATCTTAAAGTGGTTTTACATTTGAAGTGTTTTTTTTTCGGGCGCACGTGATGCGCCAACTTACCCTTTGATAGTGTGACACTACTGTGCTGGTGTGGGCTTGTTGTAGGTATGGATATTAAAAATGGGTAAGAGTGGGAAAGGTAATAGGCGGTAGGTGACGAGGACTCTGGGAGAGATCCTTAAAGACCTGGTGGGATGTTCGGGGATGGATGCAGTAAGTCCATGGTCCCAGACTATACACACAGCGAAGCACCCCATAATGGAAAAGATATTTTTCGCTTTGTAGTTTGAATATCTAGTAGGATGATTTTTTGAATTGGGAAATGAGAATGGATAATTAGTGGGTTAAATCGGCTATTTTAATTGATTGAATTTCAGGTTCTACGCTACCGTTGCATAGAGAAGACTGCTCTTCCAACTTCGTACTCCACCTTTGGACAGCTCTTGGCAGTTGGCGAGACAAAGAACAAACCAATTTTAACTCTTGCATCGTGTTGATAACTTACCACAATAACAAGCACCAGCACGGTGATGGTCGTCCTCGGTACGTACCAACCAAAAACCTGGGCCCCAGGGCGGTTTCAAATCGGAAGCGGGCAAGCCAGGCCATTAACGCGGTATAGGAGCCAACTTTGGGATCTTATGGCGCAGTTTCAAAGGCCATTTGGATCGCCAACCTGCTACGACCAAAATGGAGTTGTGTCTGAGTCCAGTCCAAAACAATGCTTATTAAAAAGGTCACTTTTCAGATCTACGTAATGGATTATAAGAACTAAGTAAACACAATTGTCTCAATCTTTTGAATCATATGAGTTTTTAGGGTCTTCTGGCATAATTTAATTCGGTTGAATCGCGTAACGGAAAATCCGAGAACGAACGAATACCTCTCCTGTTGTGAGTACCTCTCAGCAGGAAAATAATTATCGCTAGAAATTCGGAGTTTCAGAAAGGCGCCCATGCCAGAGGCTTTTACACGAGAAATCCAAGAGAGGCACTCTCAATAGGAGAGATACTCACAATAGGAAAAAGCATATTTACTAGAAATCCAGAAAAGGCACTCGCGTGGAACACCCTTCTACGAGAAATCCAAGAGAGGCAATCACAGTAAAAGAGGCACTCACACGACGAGACTGCAAACGATTTCCTGACCCCCTGGGCCAAGGTACTTATGGCCGTCCGCCACACGGTCGGAAATGAGAACTTCGAACCTGATTGTTTCCAAACAGTTATTTTTCAAACTTTAAATCCGGATCTGCATCATCCACCACCTACTTGGCTGGTATAATTTGAAAATCCCTCTCCTTTCTGAATAACTCTCGTTATATAACTGTAACTGTTTGTTCGGTGACAGATCCCACAATCTCGAGTTGAGAAGAGTTAAGAGGGTTGTTGTTGCCTTGATCTTGTTCCCTGTCCGCCAACGACAATTCAAAACAACTACTTTCTTCCCGCCCAACATTTTTAGAAAGAAGCAAGTGCAAACTAGCTCTATTTCCATCTAGTCAGGATACCACTTGCTTGCTCTTTGAACCTTGTAATTATTAGTGTTTTCAAGTGTTTATCCCGGATTTCAGGAAGCCGTCGCTTGCATATCCAAGAAACCCAAGAGATAAAAAACACATAGGAACCCTACAAGTATACTTTTAATTAACTTCCACAAGCAAGGACTCCGATGCATAATATGTTCAAAGAGATTCTTCCCTCTATTTTCCTGCAAAAATCAAAGGTTTGGACGATGTTTGTCTTGAAGCTTGAATGCTAGTAGTGTAAAAAAGTAGGAGAACTTTTCGAAGGTGTTATTGCATAGCAAATGAAGTAGAGCTGTGAGGTTCATGAGATCAGAAAATGGGATATACCATAAAGTATGCAATCCGTGATGACAGGGTGAGAGAACGAATTAGTACGGTATGCGGAAGCTAAGAGTGGGGAGAATAGCTGAAAGAGGAACGGATTGAAATACAACCGAGTAGGAAGTTAGATAGGATTAAGCCGATGAGATAAATCAAGGTTGTGAAGATCAGTCCGTGTGAGGGGAAACATATGAGATACGATTCATGAATCGTCTTTAGTCGTAAAGCCTCAACGCTAATATATCTTGAAGCACCTGCTATCCAAATACTATGCACCCAAAGTCATGTATGATCATCAACCGCCCGCCTCCCCTCCCCACCAGTCTTCAAACATAAGGAAAATTAGACTCCCAGGGTATCATTTTGTAACTCTCGTACGTATTCGCTTCACATAACCATACACTTCCCACCAGTTTTCTTCTCGAGACCCTTCGGGCCTGACCCTGCGGAGACATCAGTCCATCCCGCCGAGGAAGCTGTATCACCATATTTATCTTTCTTTTTCTTCTCTCTATACACGCTGGCTCGCCATCCCCTCTTCTTTGCGTCTTTGATATTCTTTGCCGCGCTCCTTTCTGCTCTGCTTGGCTGTCTCCCTACACCGACGTTCATGGCCTTCTGCGCAAAGTATGGAGACGGTTCACCATTTGATGCGATGCTGTGGATTGTTTCTAGTCGTTGAATCGGGGGGCGCAGACTCGGCGAATTGCTTCCTAATCGTGAATTGCTGTTGAGACTAATTCGCCGTTGAGAGGACCCTGAGTAGGGGTTTTGAGAAGGAGAGTTGCTCGTCCTCGAGGAAGGCGACCCATAAGCACCAGCTGTAGCTCTTGGTGGCGTATTCCGGAAAGTCAAGTCTGTTGGAATGCGTGGCGGGGTCTGTTGCGCAGAACCCCATGAGGCCGTTTGTCTATGACCGCTGTTGGGGCGAGGCTGTTGACCATTGCCGCCTGATAAACGTCGTGATGGGTCTGTCAGGCTCGGTGGTCGTCCTTGACGGCTGCCCAGCCGTGCCAATTGTTCTGCGCTAGGCAAAACTACCCCAGAGGAGCTAGGGTTAGGAGCAACCCGGGTAGGTGGCAGAGGGGCAGTATCACTTCGTTTCCATATCGGAATAGCCTCATGTTCTGTCTCCTGGGATCGCTGAGTAGGGACTGTCTCGGCACGTCGCGACAATCGATTCGGCTCCGAAACATAGTTCTCTTGTAAAACCTGAGGGTGATGAGTTTGAGTAGACGGACTCGACTCGATAATTTGCTGTTTATTGGGCATGATTGGCGTTTCGGGTGGTAACTCAGTTAGGTGGTGATCTTGCGTTGGTCGAGGGGGAACCTCTTTGTCAATTAATTTATTACTGGTAGTCGCGACTTCCGCACTTGTCGGTCGAGACTGCTCAGACTGTGTCGTGACTTCCCCATCATCCATTGGAATAGATAAAGCTAGAACAGGCTGGGGAATAGGGGAGACTGGTCCTTCTAAGGTAGCTTGCATAGTTGCCGGTCTGGATGGCGAAGAGACAGCAGTATTACCTGTCAATGGAGCTCCTACTGGCCGCCTTGGGATTTGATTTTCTGAAACTACTCTTCGTGGGGATATGACCTGAGCTGGAGAAAGTGGAGGTGTTCCAGGTGGTGAAACATCATATAGATCATCAAAATTTTCGGAAACGGCGCTTGTCGGACTTGTTAATGGCCTAGCTGGTTCGTCCTCAAACGAAACACGGTCCATGTTCATCGTCGTAGAATCACTAACACTTCTTTGAAATGGGTATGGTTCTCGTGGTTCTCGTCGAGACCCGTTAGTGCTTGTGGAGGCAACGGTACGAGATCTAGACAAGGACCCAGTTTCCATGCCTGGGAAATCAATACTTGGTGCTCTATGGGTATTGGCGCGCTGCAGTGTCGATGCAGCGGCTTCTGCAAGGAGCGATCGTTGTATGTGCTCAGGTAGCGGAGGTACAGGGTCGCGAGAGTATGGCGGAGGTGGAGGTACCCAATTATCTGCATCGCTCTCATGTGGATGTTCCTCACGACCATCTGCACGACGGTATTGGATGTGTTCCTGTGCAACAGCTCGAGGGTGTAATCGACGGTTAACCGCAGCAGCAGTTGCAGCACGCCGAAGGGTGGTTCCTGAGCGAGGACTGGTATGTGAGTACGGTGCATCGAATGCCTCTAGCTCTTCATCAACAGAGGCTGTCTCTGATTGATCAGTAGCTGTAGCCTGCTGGCTGACTCTTCTTGCTGTCAAGGGCTGAGAAAACGGATCGCCTAAGTCGCCCTCGATAACGGGGACTGGAGGTGGCTCGGGACGCGAAGGACGACTGATGGTCCCCACTGAGCGAGATACGTGATTGCGGTTTCCTCGTCGTTGTGCAACAGTCCGTCTCCTCACAATAGCAACTTCAGTATCCAGGTCCCTGTGTTCTTCTTCCAGCACTTCTGGTTCGTTCAAGCCAACCTCGATTGTAATGCTCTTCTTTCTTCCATTGGTTATGGCGTAGTCAAAATCCAAGATCGAAATTCGACCGCCGTCGACAGGACTCATGCCATCATCTTCACCAAGGGGAGGCTGTGCTCCAACACCAGGAGCCACAGCAACAAGTCTTTCACCGTGGAGTTGAGAATTCATGTCGTTGACCCAACCCATAGTGCTAACCTGATCTAAAAAGGCAATTTTCCGGCCCTCAACGAATGTGTTCCGAAAGCGGTCACATAATAGTTGCCATTGAGGTACTCTGTTTGAACCAAGTCTACTAAGAGAACTTAAGGAAGGGGCACTATTGCGTCTTGCTAGTTGACTTGATGGTGTGCTGACTCCACTTTCCGTGCTGCTGTTAGTACTGTGGGAGATAATCGGTAAAGCATCTAGATCCTCTGGAACTCCGTATAGCCATACCGCTCCTTGGAACCCGGATGCAACTAGATCCCCTGATTTGCTCGCTGCGGGTAAAGTGCTTGGCAAGAGCTTCGAGACAGACGCCGCATCCGCAAGAGGACCAGTAAAATACGTCGTCCCATTCCGGAGATCATCGATACGAACCGCCCGAAATGTCTCGAATACTCTATCGTAGGTAAATGTCCAACTTGATTCCCCATCTGAAGCATTGGGTAACAAGACAGCATGGCTGCAATCTCGGCTCCCATTTGGAAATAGAATAGACGTTGTCCATAGATTACTTACACTCTCGTCGGGCATAGAGGAATCTGTGTTATAATATGGTGCCGTAAGAACGACTGTACTTGGATTCCGCGATTGCATTGTCGATCCAAGAAGTTGTGTGCCATCTTTGGAGAAAGACAAGGAATCGACAGCATAGCACTTGACGGCTCTTCGTTCTGTGCTTGTAGAACTGGAATCTAGTGAGGATACCTCAACCCCCGAGTCATACGCGGCGGCTAGCACTGCGCCTGTGGGCGACAAAGCAATTGTTCGTGGGGTATGATCCAGAGCAACAGCATGGGTATGCTTTGGATGAGCACCAGTCAAATCATAGAGATCAACTTGAAGATCAGTCGATAAAACGGCCAACAGGGATCCATTGTCCGTGATAGTTGCTGAAGCTGGCCTCCGCAAGATCTTGAGTTCCCTCCTAACCACAACATCTGGTCCTGTTACATCAATGACATGTATTCGGGAAGAACTATATGCTAGCACATAATTGCCTCCAGGAGAGAGACTAAAGTGGAATGCTTCTCCTCCCGGCGCAGAAGAAGAGCTAATGGAGGTCGAGACCAGGTTGATAACTGTCTCACTCGGACGCAGATATGCTTCGAATAGGTTCCGCTTGATCTCTCGTGCGAACAATCGGCGCAGCCGTGGCAGGCTCTCGTCGTCTTCGGGTAGAGGAATTGCATGATGTGCCGCCGAGTAGGATGGACACCGGGATAGATGTTGAGTGTAGAGATGTGCTTGCTGTGAGACCATCCGCCATTTTTGATTCAATATGATTAAAGACGCGAAGCCGTTCGGATTGGTGAGCTGAAGGATTCTAGAGAGTGGAGTATTAGCTGAAATACAAAATGGCGTTTAGGCTGCCGGGCATACTGCTCTATTATTTCGTCGGGAAGTCTTTCGAACGCTGAACTCTTTTCTGGATTTGTGACCGACTTCTTGACATCTTCTGAGGCCATGACTGCTTTGGCAAACGTCTTGTGGTGTCGTCAAGCCAAAATGTCCCTCCAACACACGGCTGTGGCTGGGAGATAAATGCTTGGACAACGCCTTTCCATGCAAGCAGAAAGGAGGCTGTTCTTCTGAGATGAAGGGGTTGTCGAAGATTGTTGTTGGCTCCAATTATTTTGGGGTTGATGTCGCACCAGCTGTGAGACCGAAAATTGAGCCTTTACCTAAGGTAGTTGGATCGCGCCCGTAGGCTTTCGGGCGCTTCTGTTCGTTTTTCGTATTGATGTGCGCGTCGCATGTTGCATTCGAGAACGCCGCTAGAACAAGGTTGTGCTGACAAGCCGGGGTCCACAGGAAGATCTCTTGTGATGTCGATGTCTCACTCCTGTGCAAACTCTTTTAGGGAAAAAAATATGGAGAGGACTCTGGATGTTGGATCAAAGCATCGGACGACCGAGGTGTAAGAAGGTCTCGGCGATGCCAAATATGCCAGATACCCAGGCCCAGCTTGGGTGAGAGCGTCTGATTAACCTGTCTTCGCTTCTCTGGATTCTGCCAGATGAGGAGTTATTGAGTGTGGCTTGGTGCACCGGGTTTATTTTAAGACGCAGCAGATCATATCCGCTCCCAACGTTCGCAATCGATATCGAAAAATTGTCCGTCAGATAGGCGCCGAGAGACTGCATTTGCGAGACGAAAAAGCTACATGGATATATACAATCCTGGTGGGGCTCAACCGCAGCATTCAATTGAAGCCTTCAATGCTTGTGTTACCAGTAGTACGAAGCAGTTGAGCACAGATCCCAAGCCTCGTTTAACGAAGAAACATCGCACCCCTTTTCGATGTTTCTCAAAAGTTTCAAGATCTGTAGAGCCGGCTAAATTTGTTTCAATTGAGGTTCTGAGAAGACGGTGCGAGGAGAACTCCTCTTTGAGAGCCACTTTCTTCACCGGCCGGCGCAGTAATCATCAGGTCGTTTGCTTACTCGCATACGCAAAAGCTCTATGGACCTATGATTGAACATGTGCAGCACAATAGGTCTCAGGGGTTACGGGACAATCTGCTCTGATAGGTGTAATTGAAAAGTTTGTTCGAACCGCAGCTACCCTGAACAGAACAACCTTACCTCCAAAGCAGGATGTTTGGACTTGGGCGTTTTACCACGGTGTGGGGTCCAAACCACCATGGCTGCTAGCCTACTGCGGTGTAAATCCTGGGGAAGTTCAAGGTACACTCAAATTTCAGTTAAATTTGATAAGATCGTGGCGTGGCAGTATCGTTGAGAGACACAGCAGTAGCAGCCTAGTATTTTTTTGCTCCGCCGCGTTTTTATAGTATTCTTCATAAAGGCAACCCTTAGAGAAGTCCCACTTGATTCCATCAAAGCCGTTTGGCAATTTATTACCAGAGGATTCGGGATTGAGCTGCGGTTTATGAATTTATATAAAACAAGTGCACAAGATATAGCTTTGTGAACCTTGTTACATCTTCTTAAATGCAGCCTTGTGAGACTATGTTGCCTACGCAAGTCTTTGTTATCACCCACGAAATCGTATAAAACACTTCAATATGATTACTGAAAA
>JAAMPI010001488.1:0-13831 GCA_013054445.1 Cudoniella acicularis | reverse complement strand
TCTCGTGTTGGAAAACTTGATTTTGGATGGAGTCAGATGTCACATAGAACAGTAAGCCATACAGCTAGCGCCTCCACATTTTTAGATAATAAAGGATTCAATTGTTTGAACTAATAAATAGCCCGTGGTTCTTGCGTTTGTCTGAAAGTGCTGAAGGAAATGGGATATAGGTGCTGAAAAATGTGCTGAAGAGGCAATAAAGTAAGATTTTACTTTTTAGACACTTGACCGAGAACACCGTACCCCTCCACCAACTCTCTGATTCCAACGAGTAATACCTCAACTAAATTTCTGAATTTCTAATTCTAAACATTGATCAATCCCCAAGTTGAACAAGAAAGAAATTTTCCCTTTAAAAGCTTCTCATTCGTCAACCATGAAAAATCGCAAAGGCGACGATGATGGTAGCAGTGATGTGAATGGAGTGAATAGAAGGAGCGAGAGAGCTGTAGGCTCATCGGCCGTAACTTCATTAATTAAAGCTTCGGATAACTTAACATTAAAGGGCCAAAGGAGAAAGCCAATTGATGGGAAGCTGGAGGCAAGAAACATATCCTCGGTAGGGAGTGGTGCGGAGGAGTTTTAGAAAACGACATGAAAAAGCTTAACAGCAGCAGTGACGGGGCCTTTTGACAACAACACCTTCCAAACCAACAGCACAACAATGTCCAATACTCAACGCACATCCAATTGAGAAAACGAGAATTAATTCTCATTACTCTAACATAGAAAATGTCAAACTAGGATCTGCAAGGGAAGACCCAGGCAGGTTACGGATTTGGAGTAGAAGGCGATACCCACAGGAAGACAGTGATTCTGATCGAATGTAAAGAGAAAAAAGAGTGGGGAAGAACTGAACGGCTTTTATAGATAAGCTATCCTCTGTTTTTCTGATTTGTCTGGTCGCTCTTTCCTGGCACAGCACTTACTGCGCGAGTTGGGTACCGATCGATATTTTTATTTTGCGGCGGCAATGTCTCCTGAACACCAGAAATGAACAATGCACCTTCCATACTGGTCTTTGTGGAATGGAACATTATTGATGACTGCAACTGGTAACTAGAGTAAATATTCAAGAGTGAAGACAAGCCATCGCGAGAATCGCGGCGAGATTGGGCACTTGCCCCTTCAAGCTAAAGGCCGTTGAATCGCGATGATGACGAAAACTATTACTGACTAGAAGCTTGCCTACTCTTTTTCTTGAGAATCAAGCGAAGACTTGTGCTAGCAGCACTATATAAAACTTACTCTGAAGAAAGAACTCATCTTTAGATTTTTAGGGCGATCACATGGGTATACACCGACGTTCGATCGCCCCAAAGCATCGTATGTCGGACGGGCAAAGTGGGTAAGTTTGGGAAAGGACTGGCAGTATTAGTATGAAACATTCTCCATTGGCGCAATTATCCATTTTACAGATATCCGTGGTAGTAAATGATCATCCCATGATGTTGTGGATGTCGCTGTTAAACGGTGTGTTTCTGTCAAATATCGAAATACTGTCAACAATTTTTGCGAAAAGGCAACGGCGAAAATCAATTGCGCGAAGAAAGAATTGTATATAATAGTGTAAACTATAACACAATTCATGATGCCTCTGAGCATCGGACATTCATGGGATGGATCGTGAAATTGGGCGATTGTGAAGTTGGGCCGAGTTGAATCAACTTCTCCTCAGGAAATTTCTTGAAAGTCCCACCTTTGCCGACGGCAAGGCGAGTCACCACGGTCAAAAGACTAACATACAGAAGCATCAATCTGCCCCAAGGGAAGGAAAGCTAACACAACGACAAAAGATCCCAAATTAAAAGCACGAGTAGATTTATTTACCGCCGAGGATCTTTAGAAGATGGATGAGGACACCAGCAGGCATGAAAAGTTGGAGTGGAACGTGAGATCTGGCAAACAACTAGCATTTGCAGAATTTGCAGGCACTCAACTTTGAGCCACTGCATGAGGACTGCTCAAGAAGCGGACTGATATGGGAACGTACATCAGAGTTCGCTTGTTATGGTGTCACGAAGCTTCTCGGACTTTGAAAGTGAAATCAAAACGCGGTGAAGAATCGCGATTCACCAATTCAAAACCTCAGAATGCCTCATTCTTCACTTGACTATGGCGCAACACGAGGGACTCGAATAGCATCAACAACTGACACAACGATGCAGCCTCAGATGCTTCCAGGTATCATCATCCTGAACGAAAAGTACTTCCCCGAGTCAGATGTATCTCCAGCAAAAGTCGGCGCAACCTCAATTGCTTTCTCGGTCATGAATCTTTTGGGAGGAGAAGGATTGTTCGCGGGTATGATTCTGTACCGAAGAGAAGAGGGCATCTTTCACCCTCGAATTGAGTTGCAAACAAAGTCTTCGATAGTTTGCGGGATCCTTTCGTTCAACTTCGACATGGCCAGATCGAAAATCAGAGATGCAATCAGCGCCGCGGCAAAAATGCTAACAGTCAAGACCTATGGCTCTGCCCGTCTCGTGATACTCTACCATCAGACAGACACCATGTTGGTATACAACCCAGAATGGTTCCCAAGTTGCGTAACACACCACGGGCCTTTTCACGATGACTTCGTGAAACATTTCTCAATAGAGAAGGCCGCCACTGCGTTTGGCAGCCCCGAAAAAGCACAACATCTCAAGAAGCACCAACGAATCGGGCTCTATCGACTTCGACAATCACGAAACATGTTCGTCTTACAGCACTCATTGCTTCAGCGCCGTTATCTCCTAAGTAAAAATATTGACGCACACAAAATCCACAAGATGGTTCCGCCAATCAACATTAATACAGGCTCACATCAACAGCTGAGCAGCAGCCATCCTGAAATCAAAACTTTCATGCGTGCAAAACCATCGCTTCTCCTATTCACTGCAGTGGCCCGTCTCGACTTCTTCAAAAATGTTGAGCTGTTGGTTGATGCTGGTGTTGAGCTTCTCCGTCGTCATCTCCCGGTCAGAGTCTTAATCGCTGGAGGGGAAGAAATAGAGGGCAGCAGGCGCTCAGCCATTCTTGGATGTGTACCTGCTGCGTTCAAAGCAGAGTTTAAGGTCGTCCCGAAGCTTTCAAAGGACAGTCTTTATGCCTTATTTGACCAAGTTCGTGATGACGGGATCTTTGTTTGTCCGTCGAGGTACGAAACCCTGGGCATCACCCCGCTTGAAGCTGCTATGAATGGTGTCACTACAATCATCATCGATTCGCGCAATGTCGAAGCTTCCCATTACTTTCCTCGCGAGAACCGATTTGAGGGGTCAGTGGTCGGCTTGGCCAGCTTGGTCGAGAAGTTCCACAAGGAAGGGATGCAAGGCCGTGGTGTTGAGTTGCAGGGAAAGATCAGGAAGCAAATCTCTGATGAGAAATTTCGAAACAGCTTCCTTGACGCGTGGAGATCATTTTCGAAGGCCGCTAGGCACTAGTGGATTTTGGGTTAGCACACGCGTCTTTTGAGCTAAAGCACTGTTAAAAATAGACAAAGATGGAGAAACATAAATTAATGAAGCTTTTTCGTAATGAATGCTCCATGATGAGTTAACTTGGTAAAGGCTGAGTTCTGAGCGAGGTTCTGATCGTTATTTATAGACAAACTCAGCAAGTCTTTGTCTGCTATCTTCACGTGATGTTCATGCTCTTATTTGCACCTCTTTTGCGTAGTTCTAATACTAGCCTCCGCCATCTCTCACTGGCCCCAGCCTCCTGATCACGTACAGTACCGTATAAAATTCGATCTTATCAATTGAGGCAATTGTTAATTAAGCTTCAATCCTAAAGTTAAAATACGGTCAAGAAGGCTTTCTTTGACACTTAAATAATTCGGCTTTCACGCTCTCAAGTTATTATGATATTTGCCCTAGTTTGGGGACCTTTCTTCTAGCTCTTGTATGTACGTACTGTCCAAGGGGCCACAAGGACACCTCGCAGCCAGATGTGTAACCATATCCATCTGGAGGCCGACTCTAGTTTTTAATATACCGCACATGCCTCTCAAGCTCAAAGTGCATCGCCTCATTAATTTGCTGCTTTCGGATGATTGTTGCGGAGTTCGGCCTGCCAGGGACCAAAAAAGCCCCCTGGTCACGCATACGTGCTAAAAATTGACATTCGACTGGCCTAGGGTAGCGAGAGCAGTGTCCAGAACAAGGGCAGCAACACCAGCGTTTTCCTCATCCCTTCTCGACATAACTTTTAATCGCGACACGAAACAATTACCTCGCACCGTCCTTTACTTTCGTTCCTCGATCTCTCCTTTCCACTGCCTACGTCGCGATATTCTCTGTGGACCTGCGAGCCACGTCACTTCGACTTCGCGCCGTAATCACCTCCTTGCGAGATCTCCCCACGATCTTCCCCTGAACTACCTTCTCTGGCATAGCCGCAGCCAGTGAACTTCATACAAACGACAATGAAGTTCCGAAGGCGTCCTTCACCTTTACTCCTCCTCCTCCTGCCGTCCATAGCATCAGCGCTGTCTGCTGCTCCTCAGGAGACCGCTGACACGAAGAGCACACAAGTCCGAGACGCCAAATTAGATGACAAAACGTCGCCGATAGTCGATTTGAATACCAAACCGAAATTCGACATAGGAACAAAGGATGCTCCTGTTGATGGAAAAGATGGGAAACCTCATGCCGGTCCCTGGGTAGGAACCGAGAAGGACCCTAAGAAAGATGCCAAGAAAGATCCGAAAACATCCACATCTTTGAAAGACGAGACAGAGTTAGTAGTCGGTGGGAAAGAGGATAAGAAGTTAGTTGCGCCAGATGGCACTAAAATCCCAGAAGTCAACGATGGAGTTATGGATGATCCTCTTCGGGTATTACCTAAAGAGGGGACCACCGGCACGGAGGGCGGAGTGAGCGAGAAAGACAAGGCGCGCAAAGCACAAGAGGGTCAAACTGGAGAGAAGGTCGAGAAGAAACCAGATTCGCCGAAAGAGGCTCCGCCAGTGCCGCCCGGTGATCAGAAAACGATTAAGGGGGATGGCGAAAAGACCGAAAAGACGAAGTCCAAATCCAAAGATGTGGACAGCCCTGACGAGAAAACCCCGGAGAGTTTGGCTGGATTGGAAGTAAGTGCTTTCGAGTCAAATGAGATACAACTTGGGCTAATTGAAATCTCAGAAACCGAATGACCTCCCAGATAAACCAAGTAAAGCCCCTCATCCGATCCCCGGCTCAGCAGACAAAAATCACCTCGAAATCTCGAAACCAGACACGAAGCCTACCTCGAAATTTCCCACCACCGCAGAGGAAGAAGGAAATGAAGGCATCATCCAACCGCTACATTCATACGTGCTTTCTCTCACCATGATTCTCGTTTCTGAAATTGGCGACAAAACCTTCCTTATTGCTGCGCTCATGGCTATGAAGCACGATCGTCTGCTCGTGTTCTCTGCCGCATTTTCCGCCCTTCTCGTCATGACCGTCTTATCTGCCGTTTTAGGGCATGCAGTCCCAACTCTAATTCCCGAACGATTCACGCACTTCTGTGCCTCGGCGCTTTTCCTAGTGTTCGGTGTAAAGATGTTAAGGGAAGGGTTAGCCATGAGTCCTAACGAAGGCGTGGCGGCGGAGATGCAAGAGGTGGAAATGGAATTGGAAGAGAAGGAACACGCGGCACGACAAGAATCCCGTCGCCGTTCATCTATCTCTCCATATGCGTTGGAAATGGGGCTTGGAGGAGGGCGCACAACAAGCACACGCAAATCCCGCTCCGGCTCCCGTCTTCCTTCACCACCACGCAGCCCGTCATCTTCTCCCGGCCGTTCACCCTCTCCTCCTCGATCGAATTTCCGTGGTCTAATGAGTGGTCTTAGCAATCTCTTCAGCTTATTGTTGAGCCCAGCATGGGTTCAAACATTTGTGATGACATTTTTGGGAGAATGGGGTGACAGAAGTCAGATTGCCACTATTGCTATGGCTGCTGGAGCGGACTATTGGTGGGTTACAAGTGGTGCTGTGAGTGGACACGCTGTTTGCACCGGTGTGGCCGTAATTGGCGGCAGGGCTATAGCTGGAAGAGTTAGTTTGAGAGTTGGTATGTTCCCCCTATTTGCTAATTAACCTGATCCTTGGTCTAACAATCAAAATAGTAACTCTAGGAGGCGCAATCGCCTTCCTTATCTTTGGCATCATCTATGGCCTGGAAGCCCTATATGCATGATCGCCAAAATACTTTATCACATCTTTTTTTGCACAAATACACTGTAATAATAGCATACGCGCCAATTCCGCACGCATATCAATCATTCGTACCTAGACTACGAACAAAAAGTCACGTTTTCTATCGTCTTGTATGAATGCTTCCTTCTCTGCAAATGGGCGGGGGCTTGGGTATGGATGGTATGGAGTAGTGGCCTGGTCTTTCTATTCGGGTTTCAGATGGCGATTATTGTGTGTTGATTTAGTACGCGGGAGAGAAAAGACCACATGGGGAGTAGGGGTGCAACGGCAGGGAGGCAACGAGGAAGAAGTTCAGAAATGAATGTTTGACCCTACGACTGTGGTCTTTGTAATAGACAGAGAAACATGTGAGAGAATGATGGGAATACAAAGAGGGGTTCTAAGGAAATAGATTCGTGGTCATGTTTGTGACAATGCATCTGCCGTATAGATTGATGAGAGTCGGTTCGTGCTATACCTAGTTCGGAGGGTGAAAGTACTAAATTATTCACAGATGTACTAGCCCCCCTTCCCCCCACCCCCCGCTTAGATGTTATATTGCCATTTTATCGCCACCATCATTGCACCCCACCTCTCTCACCACCAGGCGCCTGGTTGAGGCTCTTATAACTGGCGGTAACGATTCGAACGAATGAACAAGAAGATTGATTTTGAAAGCTGCCAAATTAGGAAGCGGTGAGAGCTTTAGTGGAATTATAAGTGGAGTGAGGAGGAGTCTCGTAAAAGTGGCGACAAAGCGGCAATATAACATCTAAGCCGGGGAGGGGATATTAGGGATAGGCGTAGAATTACGTAGTACGCACTAAACGAAGCATTCACTGCCCCCTATACTATCCCCTCCCCGTTCAGTTGTCGTTGGGGCCAGCAAAATCTGGTGATAGAACTAACAACTAAAACGGGGGGAGGGTAGTATAATAAAATAAAACGAGAGGTCTAATTAAAATTCCGTCCGCGGCGTTTAAAAGTTAAAATAGGAGCTTTCAAATGTCTCTTTAGTTATATCGATAAGAGCAATATTCGTAGTAAATATATAAAATATGTAGAATATGTAGAATATGTAGAATATGTAGAATATGTAGAATATGTAGAATATGTAGAATATGTAGAATATGTAGAATATGTAGAATATGTAGAATATGTAGAATATGTAGAATATGTAGAATATATAAGTAGTAGGCATCGTGAAAACCGACCCTCGTTAATCTATACGGTATTGGCTTGTAAATAGTGAAGTATTTTTGGAATTTGTCCGGGCTTGACGAGTATAACTTGTAATGCGGAGCTGGAACCCAACCACTTGAAGCCTGCAATCTCCGCTCGTTCTGAGTCTTAAGAAAGCCGCTTATTTAACCTCACTCTGGCCATAATTTCGTGTTTTATCAAAAGGATAATCACGTGATGAAAATGATTGAACCAGTTGGTTTCATTCACGCGACTGGGAGTTAATGTCGCGTAGTGCGCTTTTTAGACTGGCCTGGCCACAACAAAGCATCGCGCCGAATTTGAGACTCAATGATATCGCCGCATAATCCATAATAAAATCAGAATGTCAGGAAGATCCTCTGCGAGGTCCTCCGCGACTCGCGACCAACCTACCACTCTCAAAAAGCAGCCACCTGATCGCCAATCGCACAGTCCCATCCGACGACAAACACGCAGCCAGAGCGCCGACGTCGGTCAGAGCAATGCAGTTACAGATAAAAAACGAGCCGGGAAGAGGGGCGCACGTCAAGCAAGCGTAGAAAGTGTTGGAAGCAACGCAAGTGCTGCTTCAAGCAGAACTGGGAGAACCAAAAAAGCTGCCCGTGGTGCGCCAGTCAATCGAGGTCAGCATACATCTGAGCGCTTCCCAGATCTTGGACTAACTTACCTCTAGACCTCTCAATGGTAATGGAGGAGGGTCGTGAGCCTTCAGATGGTGAAGGACAAGAGGAAAACGAACAAGACGAAGACGAACAAGACGAGGAGATTGATGATATAGAACGAGGGGGCAACGGACAACGGTCTCAATCGCCAGGCGCGATGTCTGGAACGACAGCTTTCTCCAGCTTCTCTACATATTCCCAAAGCCGCTTGAAAGAGCTGGATCCCACAATGGTCGAATATCTTCCAGATCTTTTCTCTCATTCCTGCAAGATTTTAAACCTTCTTGCTCCCGAGGACCACTCCGAGGAATTAGTATCAAACATTGCGCGAGAGTTGCATGTCATTGATTCAAAGCGTGCCAAACGACTCAGAGTCGAGGAGGAGAAATTCCAAACGATCCGTGAACATTTTGGGGATGAGGATTACCTCGACAACACGCTCATTCTCCACAAATTGCTTGGCCCAGATCCTGGAGTTGGGGATTTTCGGCCTGATGCCATCATCCATGCAGCCAATCTTGCAGCTGTAGTGAAGGGATTCCTCGTTCTTCAGCAAGGAAATGTGTCTATGGAGCCACTCCTCGATGTACTAGACACCTATTTCCCCCAACCATTTATCAATAAATTCCACAGCAATCCAGAGCATGGAAACAGCGAGTTGCTCGAAGACACACTTGCACTTGGCCTAGATATCCGAACCCAATACGCAATTCTAATTATAAAAAACCGAAAAGATGACCAAAATCGAATGGATGACCAGGAATGGAACCCGGACCAGATTCTAGCAAACATTTTCTACCATCCTTTACCCGAAGGCGATTCTGAGACTCCATATTTCGAGGACGGCCATGCCAATGGGCGCGTGATAAAGAGTCTTTTGCGAGGCGGCCCGGCAAATTCGAATGATCAAGATGACCAGATTCAGGAAAGAGTAAATCTAATACGCTCGTTCTTTCGTGGAAAAGAAGCCGCTGTTGAACAGGGTGATCTTGTTGATTTCGAGCAACTAGACGAACAGTTTCCCTGGCCACGATTCCGTGCTGAGCTTGTGTCCTGGTCAAGAGCTAGGCTCGAGGAGATTAATCGAAGCATTGAGAAACAAGGAGGTGTGAAGCGACTTACAAAAACTCTGATTGAAGCCATGAAAAGCAAGGATAGTCAAGTTGGAGTCAGCAACGATCCTCCTGTGTCGACGAAGAGGAGACCTGAACTGCTACCCCCCGCCAATATCACTCGTAAAGTCATTGGACAAAGGTGAGCAGGTCACAGCATTACCCAGCATCCAACTGAAATTTTGCTAATTCTCATAGTATCTACTCGAAAGAAAATGCACGTCGTCTGAAGCAGCTAAAGAAAGGCAATTCCTCTCTTGATGGGCCTTCATCCACAACACTTGTAGGCACTGCAACAACCTCAAATCGTGCTCGCCAGAATAATCCCGGCCCATCGAGGGTGTCAGCTGCGGAGCCTCGAGCTACAGTTGTGGAAACCGAGCGAGAAGTGTCTCCCTACCAGCCGGTAGTGGATGAAGATAATGGTGAGATTCCAAGTGAAGAACCCCGTCCCAGCCAACAGTACCTCGATATTTGGAACGCCAGCATTAACGATAAAAATAAAGAAAATCGACCATTGCCAAAAACAATACCTGTTAAACGCAGGTTGCTTGACCGACAATCAGATGCGGAAGAACTTCGATGGGATTCCGAGAGTCAGGAAACTGCTGGCCCATCGAAACGCAAGCCTCCCCGCCAGGAACGACAAGAGACCGAGGAAAGTGAAGACCAAGGCTATCAGGTCGATCAGAGAGCTCCAAACCCCGCCCGTAGAATGGCTCCACCTGCTCGATCCCGGTCCCTTATTGCAGACGCACCGCCTAATCCAAAGCGGCCACGCACAAACAACCAAGAAGCTGAGAAGGCTCGCCTGAGAGCGGAGAAGCAAGCTGCTGAAGATGCACGCCTTCAAGCCAGTGCAAGAGCTGAGGCCGAGGAAGACGAATCTTCCATAATGGAGGAAGACATCCCATCACGAAGACGCAGAAGAGCTAGGCCCGCTGTTGAAGAGGAAGAGGAAGAATCTATGGAAGAGGACGTTCCCCGACCATCGACCATGCAAATCAGTGCAAGCGCCAGAGTTAGAACGAGTCGGGCGCAAAAGGAAGAAGAGCAACGCCCACAAGTACGGACAAAGTGGTCAGAACGGGACTCTCAAACGCTCATTGCCCTCATTGAGAGATGGGGATGCAGTTGGGCCTTTCTTGAGAAGAAGGGAAAGTGGGAAGTTGAGCGAGGTCAAGTTGCCCTGAAAGATAAAGCTCGTAACCTCAAAGTCGACTTCTTGATGTAAGTTTACCCCTTCCCCTAAACTTATCACATTATTCACTTAAATACAGCTCTGGCGTGCCTTTGCCTGAAAACTTCGACAAGATTCCGTTGGGAGCGAAAGAAATAAGGAGGGTGCACCGTGTTCACCCTGATTGGGAACCTGAATATACCTGAATATTGAAGGTTTGCACACAGGCGGGAAGAGTAAGGATGGGCGGCGGTTTGCTTTTGTTTATACCTTGATACCCATATCTCTTTTGGAATGGCGCATTATGGGATTTGGGGATCTGGCGAGTTGGGACTTGGGACTTGTACTTCATACTTCAGACTGAGAACAAACCTATTAATAGTTTGAACTCAAATCGCGAAGTTTTATCATCTGATTTGGGGGTTTAGGAGGCCCTCCAAATGTGAAAATAACTTTGATGAGTTTTAGATCCCACTCGTAAGATATTGTTTTTGCTGCGGCGAGCGTTGCCGGAAAAATCCAATGCACTGATCCTACGAACAATTTTAGACTTTGAGCCCCTGAGTGCTGTAGGAAATCATTCATAGGGTCTACGTTTACAACTTTACTTAGTCTTTTCGCGCAATGCGGTTCATGCTCACTCTGAACTAGAACTAGAGGTTCAAAAGCAGAGGTCATTCTGCGATGTGCGATATAGAGTTCTAGCCAATCATTGTGCTCGTAATATGTACAGCTAAGACCCTGCTTTGCGCTAAGAAGCTTGACCTCGTCATTTGGCTCGGGAATTTCACAAGCGATGCGAGGAAGTGCAGCTGCGGGGCCGTTGATCTTTCTCCACGCTCCGTGACCCTCTTCCTCGTAGCTGCACAGAGACCTCTACATGCACGAGCGGGCTCTGCATGGTTTACTTAGATGCTTTGCAGAGCTATAATTGCTTTTTTATCCTTTTCTTTTTAACCTTACTCCCTCGGTAACCTAGGTAATTCCGCTTCTTTCTTGATCCTCCGGGATCAACGTCACTACCGCCGGTAAATCCTCAACGGCGTCTACGGCCCCTCATTCGCAGGTTCGGACCCTGCTTCGGACCCAAATTTTCTTGCGAAAATACTGTGGAGGCTTTTTGAGCATTGGATTCGCTTGGCAGATGAATGGGGAAATTCGAGATGCCTGTTATGGAGGAGAAAACAATGGGGGATTTGGAGGAGGGATTGCTGCTGCATGGCACTTGGGGGCCACAGCTGGAAACGGCTATCCCAGCAGAGCGCAAGGCGAGGCGGGCAGTATATTATAAGGTTAGTCTTGGCCTCGAAGCAGTAGAAGTTTCACAAGGGCATCATCGGACTGACTTTCTTTCATCTCAAAGATCATGTTTTACTCTGCTCTGCTCGTTCTCGTCTGCTATCACCAGCTCGCATATGCGAGACCGGCTGCTACTACGACCCAGGTAACTGGTTTGCCTCAATATGTTCTTGACTATGGTATGTTTAGAGCCCTGTTCTTGAAAAATGGAAGTTAATTATCGTCTCCAGCTCCCATCGTTTACCTTGATACCGCAGAGGCATACTTTCCTGCCGACATGAATGCCCAAATCGCGAATACACACCCCACCGTCAACCTTACATCCATCCCGAATCCTCCCTCTCCCCTCTCCGTCCACAATCTCGACACCCTAAATACATTTGGAAACAATGGGTTGAACGTTTTCTTGACCTCCAACCTAGATGTCACCAAAACCCCCAACTGGCTCCTCGGAGTCGTCCCCGATTCGACAGGGAAAACCAGCAACGCTTCCTCCTGCGCCATCATAACCACCGACCACGGCAACGGCCTCGTCGACGCCTTCTACATGTATTTCTACGCCTACAACCAAGGCAACACGGTGCTATCCCACGAACTCGGCGACCATATTGGAGATTGGGAGCATAATATGGTTCGTTTTCAGGATGGAAAGCCGCAGGCGGTGTGGTATTCTCAGCATGGGAATGGTGAAGCTTTCACCTATGCTGCTGTAGAGAAGAACGGCATTCGACCCGTGTCGTACTCCGCGAAAGGCTCGCATGGGAATTACGCCATAGTAGGGAAACACGACCACACGATTCCAGACTTAAATCTCCCCGAGGGACTTATTGTTGATTATACCTCCAAGGGCATGAAGTGGGATCCTACGCTTAACGCCTACTTCTACACCTTTGACCCTTCATCGACTAAGTTTACCGGGTTAAATAACAGTCCTGTGGGAGCAATGGCGTATAAGGGCAAATGGGGAGATGACCAGTACCTAGATAGTGACCCCAGACAGCCAGGGTCGTTTTTCGGGTTTAAGAAGTTCGTTGCGGGTCCCACTGGCCCTGGGGATAAGCAATTGAATCGTAGTAAGGTGTGTCCGGATAATGGGATTTTGTGTATTGTTAGGGATAAAATTGGGGTGTAAGGAATTTTTCTGAGCAGTATGGATGGGATAGATTGGATAATAGGGGGTTCCTGGGGGATCTTCGGTATTTGGGATGGTGTTTGGCGTTCTCTTATGTCTGGACTGGCGGACAAAGTTCGGTTGGCTTCTTCTGGCTTGGGTTGGTTCGGTTAAAGGAAATGGTATAAATTGGTATGGGAAACTTGTATGAATTATTCGAGAGTTATTCGAACGAGACTGCTGTGCATACTTACGCTGTCCTTGGGGTTTGGGTATGCTGTGAAATGAGGGATGAGTACATAAGAAGCTGGGTATATAGAGGTGTGAATATATATATATATATATATATTATCTTTTGTTATTTTTGTCTTTGTCTTGGTTATTGTCATGCCTATAATTGAATATTGATTATCTAAATAAGAGGAGGTAACTAACTAACTGACCTAAAAAGTTGTAAAATATGTATTGAACTGTAGTAAGTTAGAGTAACAACTATTGTACTGAGATGCCTTGGAACCTTGAATTGAAACCATAAAACGCCAACGCTATTGCACTATTCCGAAGTCCTATCCCCTGATACTTTTATCCCAAAACTGGAAATTCTAAGACTCCATGGCTATGACTACTAGACTCCAAGAGCGCCAACAAGGGACTCCATGAGTCCAAATCGAGACAGTAGGACTGAAAAATCCCAGGATGCTAAACGGATAAATAACCAATTCAAAAGAGAAGAGAAGAGATAAGAAGAGGAAGGTTATCGCATGAACGCCCACCCATCATCTTCCTCACTCTCCCACCTCCTGTTTGCTAAATCCCCTGGAAATCCATTGTGGGAGATATAGTCATTTATATCTCTCGCTTTTAGGGTGTACATTTCTAGGCCGAGATAATCTCCAACTTCCTCTTTTACCTCTGTAAAGAGCGGGAAGTCCTCAAGATCGCCTTCAGTGTTTTGAGTTGGAAACGGTGGGAAGAGTGGAAGGTGGGCGCCGATGTGTGATAGTGATGTTGGTAGGTCGATGATGTGTGAGGAGCTTGGAAGTTGTGGGATGGAGTGTAAATGTAGATCGTTT
>JAAMPI010001487.1:0-13831 GCA_013054445.1 Cudoniella acicularis | reverse complement strand
CAACCAGAACACGCGTCCTTAGGCAAATTCGGAATAGAAGGATCGTAGATATTTGAGGGGGAGAGGGGGATATAGGAATCTAAACTGTCTTTACGACCTGGTGTTAGCATTTGTGTGTCAGTTAAGGCTTCTGACTTATAAAGTAAAGTTCTTGATTGCGATCGTAGAGGCTGCCCACGAAGCTCGTAGTGGTAGCCGATAAGGTTTGTTGAAGATGCGTAGGAGACTTCTTATAATGACTAGGGTTTCGTAGAATTCGAGCTTGATCGAAGGTAAGGTTATAAGAAGTTCTTCGACATGTGTATCACGTAGTCACGTGGAATATCCCACTAATCTCCTGTGCCTGAGGCTACGACTGCTTTGTTCTTGTCACTTCTAGGAGCGGGCAGATACGGCAGTCTTATTTATTTTAACTTTGATTGATGTCTCTATATCTCTATAAAGCTTTATTTTAATCGCGAGGCCTTGGATATAGAGCAACATTAAAGAGATCTGAGGAAGGATCGTAGTATATAGGATCCTAGTGACTCTGAATGCTTCTAATCATGTCAGACTCTCTTTAACATCGCCTTCTACTTTGATACGACTGCGCTACTTCACGCTCTATAACGCGTTTTTATATATCTGCGATTACTTCGTCACTGTTCTACGTATCGACCACACACCAGATCCTTTTAGCTTACTCTAGGGACATAGCAATCCTTCCTGACACTTATTTGTAATAAACGAAGCTACGGGTACTCATTCGTTTTCTACTCCCTTTGCCTCTAGATCTCTCCGCACCGTACGCATATACTAACGAACCCTTTTACGTAGTGACCGACCCTGATATCTATTATATTCTTTAACCATCGTCCTCGACAGCAATTCAATCTGTCTCTCTAATCAGGGAATCAAGCGCGCGCCACACAACTAGCATCGATCCTGCTAAAATCAAGCGTTAGAACGGAAAAGCCCCGTGCTCTATTGCCCTCCGTTTCTCTGCCTCTCTTAAGAACCCAAACCAGGGATATTATTATAGACGAAACCGAAAACAATATGATTTGCGAATAGTTCCGCACGATAACTGCTAGAGAGTCAGCAGTTTATATTGCCGAACCTATATCACTAAGTCTGGTACTGTTATTTTATAGAACCGGGGTATAAACGGAACTCTAGTCAATAGTACCTTCCTTAGGAATGACGGAGATAGCTATACGCTCGAGCAGGGTTTAGTCATTAGGATTTGGCTCGCTAAAGGAGAAGATGACATAGAGTTTATCGCCTACATACCCTAGCGAGATGGCCAAGACAAGATTTCGTACTAGCGAAACCTGGATAAATACTTTCGCAGGATCAACAATAGCACTCCTACGATCAATCCGACCTTCACACACTTCCTAAAACTATCGCCGGAAATACGTATAATAATTTAGAACTATATACTCCCTAAAATATAGAGCCTTTATATAGGCTTCTTAAATAAAACTCTACCGTCGCTACTAGGGGCATGTACGGCCTGTCGCGAGTCTAATGCCATTTATTATAACAAGCTATAAGCTGCTATAAAAATTCCGTCCTTCTACGACCTAGAGCTTGATGTGTTATATTTGCTAACATACTAGGTCACTGAAGTCAGATGGCAAGCCTTTATGATCGAAGCCTAGTTAGGCGAGCAAGGGATTAGAGGCAGAATAGATTATATAGAGCTATATATATAGACTCGTGACGAGCTTTTACTGTCTAGAATATACACAGCCAATACTAATCACGCGTGAACTTTGCCCCTTCCCCTTCCTATAATAAGACCGGAATTAAAGCCAGCCTCTTAAGGGAAAATCTTTCCTAAATCATGCTTGTCTACAGTCGGTACAGACGCTACAAATCTAGTAAGGCATAGCAATATAGCCGACAAAAATATAGAATCACTTTATAAAGGTTTAAGCCGTATATTTGATTCTAGATACGTTATATTTCCTAATCTTCGTCTTTAATAGACTCAGGAATTTCGCGCTAAGGACTTTCTCGGCGTACAACTATTTAAGGAGTATTATTACCACTAGCGTAAAGCCTACCGTAATACCCGAGAGTTAGATTATAGATCTAAATAAGGGACGCCCTCGCAAATTTCCGAGAATCGTCTCCCCCGGCCACTTCGCTAGTCCTTTAAAGCCTATATGTATTGTAGAGCGTATAGAATACAATTTGGGATATAGTATCGATATAGTGATAATAATCTCGTTTTAGCTTATATTTAAGATCATTATCAAGCTCTAAGATTGTCGTACTATCGGTTACTTTTTTGATTCCCGATTCGCTCTTCGGAGTAGTAATAACCTATAGCGTATACTCCCCGTTCTCGTTTTTATAATTGTCTTTATTGCGAAGACAGGCTAGGGCAAGGTCGTAAAGAACGCAGTAACCTACTAATACTCTAGAAATATAGATAATTCGTTGTTCTATAAAGTCAGGAACGTCGCCGTTATTTCGCTTTTCCTTTAAAGTTTCTGTGATATAAATCTTCTTTTCGCTATTTAAGATCCGCTAGCTTTATAAGAAAAGATTTGCGCTTTCAGTCATTTTTCCTTGACCAAATACTGTTATTACTAATTCGATAGAATTCTTTATTATAGTCTTTTTAAGATAAATTCTAAGAAAAGATTGTTCGAAAGCCAGCTTATCCTCTATTCTACTGAAATTTGATATAATCGTACCTTAGAAGGGTGCTGATGCTTAGAGGCGGAAAAATCACAAATTTATTCGATAACGGAAATCTATTATATAAATTTTTAGAGACGACTTCGTAATTATATAAGAGACTAAAGCTAGATTGTCGTTTAGAGAGCTGTTTAAGATCCTATCGATTAAGCTACGAGATAGTAATTTTGGCTACTCTAAAAGTAGGTAGTAAAAGCGGCTATTAGGTAGTAAAAGTATAACGCCTTTTTTAGCGCCTAATAGGCCATTAGTGCTTTTATACTAGGATTAGTAAGGGTTTGCGAATTTCTATCATTCTTATAACTCTTATAAAGGTTTTTTTTTATTTAGCTAAAAAAATAAAATAAATCACTACTTTAGTATTATAAGAAAAATAAATCTAATGTTCTTTTATACTACGTATATTTTAGGCCTTTTCTAGTAATCCCCTCGCCTATACTAAACAAAGGTTAAGGAGAATTCTCTAAACCCGTCTTATATATAGTATTAAAAACAGCTATTTCTTATATTTTTTAAGAATATATAAATATACTATATATATTATAATTATAAAGTTACTTTAGAAGGTATATTTGTGTTTTGTATAGGCAATCGCTTAATAGCAGTTGACAATAATTAGTATCTATATATATAGCGATATCAACTCTAGCTTAAGCTCTAGGCGCGAATGGCCCCTAGTTAGGAAGAGCAAGTATATATATCTATACTCCTCTAAGAATTTGGCTTTAATAGTACTAGCGAGCGCTCGATCCGATAGAAGTATAATAGAGCAAACGTGTGATAATTGAGCCGCTAATCTCGTAATTACTCTTAATAAGAAAATTTAAGGTGACTTTGGTACGTGAAAGGCGATATGACGTAGCTTGTTCTAGTCCTCTCGAAGAAATTAGTAAAGAGGGGCGCGAGGGATAGGAGGTAGTAAAATGAAATCCCGATCGAAATTAATATAAGCTCTAGTACGAAGCCTCTAATAGACAGTTAACCTATATCGTCGCGATTCTCGACATATATAAAGAATATTCGGGACGGTGATAGGGGTTAGCAGGAAGTAGGGTCGTTTAATCTATAGGGCGAGGGGAAAGAATCGTATGTGGGTCAACACCTCGACAAATCGACGCTTATTTATAAGAAAACACTAGATTATATCGAGAATTTCTAGGGGGAGGGAGTTCCTTATAGCGATTGTCCGGGCCCGGTTTGGCTACGAGTCTTCGCCCGGGTAGTACTAGTTTTATAATTAGAGGTTTGCTAGCGTACTTTCGGTCGGGATTGCGAAGACATCTTTAGCCTTTCAACCCCGCTAAGCTTATAAGGTTTTAAGGTTTTAATATGTCGAGTCAAATTAATTTCGCGTGTTAGGCAAAAGTTATCTAGCTAACGAAGTTTAGAAGCTAAAATCAGTGTCTAATAGTTTATACTTCCGTACGCCTATTAGAAGCGCCGATCTAACATTTTCGTAGGGCTCCCTCCGACAATCACCTTGACTTTCAAATTATAGTATTTTTAAGGGAATTTTTTTATCGATTCGACTTTAGGATATATTTTATAATAGAAGGTTATCTACCTTTTAAAGTATAAGACCTTATAGAACCGGGTCGGTTTCCTGCTCTAGTTAGTTAGGGGTAATAAACGGACGCCTAAAGATTTAGTATCAGATGGCTAAGAAAACCATAGTATATATAAAGTCCCGTAAACCGTAAATTCCCGTAATAGCTTTAATAAATTCTCGAATTATAAGTAAGAGTATTATCTAATATTAGGCAGTATAGCCTATAGCTATAGGGCCTGCCCGCTATCTATCTACTACGCCCTGCCTTGTTTTATATATCGTAGAAAGGTATACCGTACTAAAGGAGTTTGAGTTAAAGGATATATAGAATTTAGATACTCTAAAACTATAGAAAATTTGTCTTTGTCCGCTTGTTTAAGGGCTCCGGTCAGGGGTTAACCGACCCTTATCATATTCCTAATTCCTATTAAACTATTTAAACACCCTCCCCCCCCTAAAAACTAGCTCTTCCCTAACATATTATACTAACATCTATCTACCTACAAAACATATATAAAACCTAATCAATCATATACTACCACCACCACGACCTCCTCACTATCCTCCTCCTTTCCCTTACCTTCCCCCTATTCCTCGCACTCGTAACCCCCCTCCCTACTCTCTCCCCTACCGCTATCTCCCCTACCTATAACCCTACTCTCCTAGTTCGTAGCGACAACAACGAAGACGTCGACGTAGGCCACTAAAACCAAAAAAACCAAGCCCTACTATTCTACCCCGAATGCTTTAACGCGTTCGGAAACCCCGATAATAGTGCCAATCCGTCAAATAGAGGTCAATGTCTTGTTCCTAAGTAAATCTTACTTTAGGACAGGATCTAAGGGTCTAGAGGCTAGGTTAGGGGCGGTTTTAAAAAAGATGTCAACGTTGACATTAATATCGATATATATATATATATATATTAATATCGATATATATATATACTATCGCTAAATTGCGTAGTCTAATCATACCGTCGGTGATTAGAATATATATCTTAATCGCGAAGTCATACTATTAGAATACGTATTCTTCCGCTATAGCTAGGGGGCTTTTCCGCGCGCGTCTATCATTTTTTTGTTATTATTCGTTATTATTTTAAACTATATCATTTATTAATTAAAAACGGGGTAAATCAAATATAACTGGCTTATATAAGATCACGTGTAGTTTAGTCTTCTATTTGTCCTAATCTAAGTCAAAGTGAAATACTATCTTATTTAAAAACATATACTTTACTAAAAACAACTATTCGATGTAATTAGGTAGAGCTAGACAAGAAATGGTATCTGGAGGTGGTGATGACAACACTATATAAACATATTTAGATGTTTTTAACTTTCTACGTAATTTATCGTTAGCTAGTTAAGTTTCTAACGTTTAAAACTTGCCTGACGCGTGCGACTCGAGACTTGATTAGGCTTCTCAAGCCGGTCTTTACCGGAGATTTTTATCTTAATATCTATTCTAGCTTTAAGAACTATTTTCCGAGTTCTAGTTTTAGCGGATTTCTTAGATATCACCTTTTTCCTAAATTCCGTGATCTATAGGTGTGAAGATTAGGACCTTATTTTGAAGTCAGGGTTGAAATATTCGACATTAAAAGTTTCTAGACCTTTAAAATAATTTAAAGGACCGGTAAGGCGGTAATCAGCTAGGCCTTTATTGGCTTCGATCTTGAGATATCGCAGGCCTTCGCAAGTTAAGAGTATAATCAAACTATAGCTTGATTGTAGTATCTCCCGATATCTGATAATAATAGAGCGAATGCTATTACGACGTATAGGGGTGATCGTGACAAGGTATTTGAGTCCGTCGTCGAGCGAAGAGAAGCGAAACTCATTCTCTTAATAGAATAGAGCAGATTTGCTAACTTTATCGTTTATCTGACGGTTGATTCTCGACAACGAAGTGAATGTTCTTGTTGCTTTAATACCCTTAGATATATTAATGTCGTAGAGGCCCGATCCTTAAACTTGAACTGGTATAATTGTACTATGCTGCTTGACATAGTATACCTAAATATTATCCCTAATTTCCCTTAGGAGCTATAAGAGCTGAGGCTGCGATCCTATTAGCAATTAAGACGATGCCCGTAGATTGTCGAAGAGGACGAAGATTGAGGCAATACTAATTTTTGGCTAAATTAGACTTAGTAAACCCTTTATAAAAAGTAACGACTGACCGTGCCCGTCCTAGCTATTCCTGAGAAGGTATTCTGCTATGAGAATTACTAGGCGGAGAAATAAGAGGAGGGAAAGCTCGAGTATGCTTTAGATGAAGTTAAAAGCACGCGGTTATAGTGCGACTTCCCGCGGCTTCGTGGTTATAGTGATATGTAGGCACTCTGCAGGTCTATCTAGAGGAGGAAGAGGAGGTGAGATAAAATATTCGTTGCTTCGAGTGAGGAGGTCGAATAAGAGGGAGGTCGGTGAGGAGGTCGATCAGACGTCTACCAGGGAAGGTGGGTTACGTAACGATTTCACGTCGATTGTGCGCTTAGAGCTTTGGATTAGAGATAGAGAAGGAAGGATATAAAAGCTAGAGCGGCTGGAGCTAAAATCGCAGATGCTGATAGAGATGTTAGATGCTGGATATGCCGGTGTTAATAGGGAGAATTTGGTAGTGTTGGCTAAGGGCCGCCTTGCCTAAGAAATTATATATACTATATGACCTTAGATTCGTGATTTTTGTTATAGATGCCTAAGGCTGACAGTACCAATTTAGCTGTCCAGGCACAGCTGGAGTGTTTAGCTATTCGGGGGTACTGACGGTATAGGTAGAATAGGGGCTGTTCGGGTATCTATAAGTAAAGACTTGAGAACGCTATAGATCAGTAGTTGTCAGGAAATCAATATAAGTACCTTTTGACCTAAGAAAATCTAACAATTTCCTCTATTAGCCATACCACGTGCCCTCCGTATAAATTATTAGTTTTAGCCTCTATAACGATTTATTATAGTATTAAGAAATATTAAAATTTTACGTAAAAGAGGATAACGAAAATGACACTTTAAAATTGACGATGACTTGACCTAAAGGTATAAGAGAGTAACACCCTTATACTACGCCTTACCTAAAACGGCAAAGCTATACGCTAGTAAAGTAGGGCTTTATATTTTTAAGAGAGTGTGTTTAGGAAAGCCGGTTTCGGGTATAACTATATTCGTATACTTCGATATCATGATAAGAATAATGCTATCTATCTACTTAATATATAACTCACGTGACTCACCCCCCTTTCTTCTCCTTTCCCCTTTCCCTAGCCTTCCCCTTCCCCTTTTATAACCTCTTAATTAGTGCGATAGCAATTTATAAACTTGGTAAGAAGGCCGGAACAAGCTATTCAGGTCCTCTGCTTATTTAAGCCAGTTCTAGAGGTCAGCCGCTTTAGACCCTGTTATAGTTTAGTTTTAGTAGTAGTATCCCTTTGATAAAGTTTTAACTTATATAAAGAGAACCTACTTTAAATATGACTTATTCTTATTAACTCGACTTTTTATAACTTTATATTAAAATAAATCAATTATTACTTTTCACTAACTTTTTTATATTCTCCTAGGCTATAAACCTATATAATATAGCACTGGCTTCTTCCTCTGTCGGTAGATAGGTAGTAGGAGTTAGTGAAAACTTATAGATAGTTAACGTAGCTCTTAGGCTTAAAGACCTTAATACTATTCCTGCGTTAAATCTAGATATTGATAGCCCGGATACAATTTTAGCTAGGTCATTATACTGTGTTCTATATACTAGTAGGTATAAAATTTATATTATTAATAATTTACTAAGACTTTAAATTTATAGGTATACCTATAAGCGCGACCTAAAGTATATCTAGAGCATTTCTATAGCTCTATTTAGACTTCTTAACTTCTGCCGAAGTATCTTTCGATACTACCTCTACGAGTAAAATAATTGTCTAAATATATATTTATTTAGATTAATAGCTCTATAGGTATAACTTTGTCACCTACTATACTAACGTCCCTATCTCCGTCCGCCTTAGTATCTTTAGGGTCTTTAGGATCTTCTCTACCGATGTCCCCGTCCCCGTCAGCTCTAGCATCTTTAGGTTCCTTAGGATTATAAACGTCCTCGCTCCCGTCTACTCTAGCCTCTTCAGGATCTCTAGGATCTTCTCTACAAACATCCCTATCTCTATCCGCTCTAGTATCTTTAGTATCTTCCGTATCTTCTCTACAAACATCCTCGTCTCCGTCCGCTCTAGCGTCTTTAGGATCTTTAGCGTCTTCTCTACAAACGTCTCCGTCCCGGTCCCTATCCTCGCCCCTATCCGCTTCGGGATATTTAGTATCCTCTTAACTTCCTATAGGTATTTCTTAACCTACTTTAACTTACTTCCCGACAACCCTACCGCTAACAATTACTTCTCCGGTAGTTATAGGAACATCTTCTCTACTTTACGGCCAAAGTGCTTATTTAGGTTATCAGTACGCTCTATATAGTATAACAAATTATAATTATATATAATATATATTAGACTATATTATAGACAGTCAATACCGGGCATTTGACTTTTTAGATAGGTCAAATAAGTATGATTTTTATTCTAAACCTGTTTATTCTAGTATAATACTAGGAGGTTTAATACCTTACTAGAATATAGATTGCTTTACTATTATATTAATAACTATTACTTCTTTTATATAAAATTTATAAAATTTGATTACTTTATTATAATTAAACGATCGCTTTAGGTAGAAATAAAAGTGCCTGCTTTATAAATATAACTTAGCCCGAGTAAGATTATACGATATAAACTTCTAAGCTATCGTTTAATAATTAATATAGTCCTAGTTTGATAACTTTATAAATAAAGAAGTCCTTTCTAATACTAGACATAGTTTACGTAGGCAGCTAATATAATAAGAAATTTTTAGTATAGTGATATTCCTGTCTTTTAGATATAGAAAGTTTGAAAGGCGGTATTGAGATATCTATGCCCTTATCGTCCTCGTATAGAGCTTATATATATCCGTAAATAAGATTTTCTAAACAATAATATGCTACCTAAATAAGAGACTATCTTATTATAGTCCGTTCACTATAAAATATCTTACTTACTAGGCCACTTGGACTCTATTCATTTTATAGTGCTCCTTCTAAGCCGGCTTAGTCTAAAGTATATAAAGCAGATATAATAACGCCGTAATAAGCGTGATAAGCGCCGTGACTACTCTAGTTACGACAGTAGTAACAGACCAGTGGCCACCTTAGGTCGTATATACGTTGATTAATATTATAACTAAGCTAATAAGAGAATTCAAGAGGGCAGGTCTGATCTCGTTAATATAAGAGAGTTTTGAGATATAAAAACTTATAAAAAAACACGATCTATAAGCCAAATATAATTCTTCCTATTCTCCTACTAGAGCTACGATAAACTAATTACTCCGGAAACAAAGCACGTCCCGGCTAGCTATAAGAAAGGTATATTTTAGACTATCTCGACTACTGCCTTCCTAGCCTTTCTAATTTCGTTAAGGGCACGAGAGCTACGAAGCGAAGCGAATGTCACTAGAAGGACGATAAAGCCGGCAAGGAGGAGCCAGGTGAACAGAGAAGCTAATATGTTCGTATATAATATACCTAGGTATATTTTAGGTACTTTAATTTTTATCTTTATCTAATTATTTATAATAATAGGTTAGGGTTCTAAGTTCTTAGGCTTCGAACGGCAGTTGGCTAAATAATCTTAGTAGGAAATAATCTCTCGGCGGTGACTATAGAGAGGTTAAGATGACGCTCCGAGGGGGGGGTTCTTGTCTTCGTAAAGTTTAATTTTAGAGGGGTCTTGAAGTAAAAAATAGGAAATACTAGAACGATTTGAGTAGGAGCGTTTTAAAGCTAAGCCTAACATAGCTATAAGAGCCGCTTGAAAACTTACGTAGGCTAACAAGTGCCGTATTTATTTATATTATTTAATAAATAAAATTTGGCTTAGTATTAAAAACGGATAGACAAGCTAGACGTTATCGTAGCTAATTTTAGATGCCGGCTAAAAGTTACGCTTAGTTATCGCGATTCTAGCTTATTCTTCTTTTACGTAGTCTACTAGAAGGCTGCCTTTGACCTGCCGGGAAAATTTTAGAAGATACGGTTAGTATAAAATGTTATGAAAAGTTCCGTAATCTATTTCTAGCTGTCTCCTTAGCGGGATCGTCCTTCGTGAGTACTCTAATATAAGGCATATTTAAAGTATAGAAGCCGAGATGTTCTTTATAGAAGTCTTATATATAGTAGGAATAACTCCGAATAAGACTATATATCGCCGTAGTACAAATCTGGTCAGGTGAGGTCATTTCTAGACAGGGTTACAAGAACATTATGATTAAGGTTATCCGGATTATTTTAAAAGTAGAAGAGTAATTAAATTTATAGAAGTATTTAGATAATTACTAATAGTTAATAAATAGTATGGTTTTTTTTTAAGGTTAATATAATACCTATCTGCTATACTTTGCCGTGGACAGATAGCGCTAATATACCGTTCTTATACGCTAAATTTTCTCGAGTGGTCTTCTTGTTACTCTATTTAGGTATCGGGGGGTAGGTAATTATACGAATGATAATTTTACTACGAGAATTGATTAAGGCTAGGTATATACTAGTCCTTTTAGAACATCCCGAATAATATATAAAAGTTATACCTTTAAATCTATATTAACCTATACTTAAAATTTATAATTCTACTTATAATACTAACACTTATAACGATTAGAACTATACCAAGCTAACTATCTGTTCGAAAGGTAGGTCGTCATCGGACTCTATTAGAAGCGTTCTTATAGGTAGCTTGTTAAGTATTAATTCCCGAAATAAAGATTCTATAGCCTTAAGTCTTATAAGAATCTCGTTACCTGACTCTTTTAATCTTAAACGAATCGTATCGAACAACACTTTACGATTAGTCAATGTCATTGTCTCTAAGGTGTATGTTGCTTCTAGGGTGGCGCATAGAACCACGCTAGGATGCTCTAGATCGTCCTTAAAAATCTCGGCCAGTTCGGTCTAAACTGATACTCTCCGTGCCTGGTATAGAACATATTTCTAGTTAGTCCGAGTGATTTTAAGCTTGTTTATTATCCTCGTAATAATTGCCTTAGGAACTGGCCTACGTTAATATAGACTTCTGTTAGAATTCTTTATCTCCGCCTAGAATTGACGAGAAAACTCGTAATATAAATAGCGCCTTTTAAGAGCTCGCTTTTCGGTGTTGATTATAAACTATAAATCGGTAAGCTATATATTTTCTATTTATGAATTTTTTGATCTTATCTAAGAGGCACGTTCTAATAAGACAGCTTCTCTTAGCAACTTAATCATTATTACTTCTTCCGTAAAGGTAGACCTAATCTAGACAGGGCTTTTTTGCCTAGAAGCTTTCTTCGTCGGTTTCTCTTAAACAAACTCCTCTTCGGACTTGTCGAGCGCATCAGAAGAGTGCGTTTCAGTATCTTCTCTAGGATCCGAAGTGTACGATAGCACAAAGAGCCTAGGCGAACCAAGGCCCCCCTACTCCTCGTCTACTGTCGTTAGTATACTCTCCCTATCAACTGCTTAGGGTACGACTATGCCTACGTGCGCCTCCCTACGCTCAAATTCTACGAATTTGTTACCTAAAGGATCGAGGCTTAAAGCTAAGAGCTCTACTAAGACTCTTTACCTGAACATTAGAATAAGAACATCACTCTGTTCTTAAGAGAGGTGTCGTCGTCTAGTTAATATCAATCGGATGCTAATAAGAACAAAGAGGCCGTAGTCAACATGATTACGTTATATAGGGTTCGGTGTGCCGTTCTTAATCACTGTCTCTCTGTCCGGGAACCTCTTACGGATCTAGTCATAAAACCTTTATAGTGGCCCCCCGCCACAACTGTCGAAATACTTATAACGTAATAGGTTGTCTTTCGAGGTTAAGACAGCGAATGACCTATAGCGGTTTATACGAATAGGAACATATATCGAATAGTTACTAGTCTAGATAAGCTTATTAGGTCCTTTCTATAGCCTACTATTTCTTAGCTTTAAGATTTCAGCTATTTCGATATACTGATCTACAGGTATAGACCTTCTTAGGAGCTTAAGATACACATTAATAACTTCGTCGTTAAGCTCCTCCCCTAGCTTTAAGCGCTAGAGTAAATTTACTACGTTTGCTTTATAATAGCCGAGGTTAGCAATTTTCGTCACGTGGCCCCGAACAATAACCTTACTTAGCCTCTCTGACATGTCCGTTTCCTAACAATTTTTAAGTTTTAGTAAGATATCTAAATTCGTCGACGGTATAGATACTAACGCGGGATAAGGGTTCTTTCGAGACCGAGAAACTGTCTCGATATCGTGATTGACGGTACTTAGGCCAGAAGTTTAGATTTCCGTTAGAGCTACGGCAGGCCTACTATTATTTATAAAACCGATTGTCCTTAACTTGTTTTTATTTTCGTAAAGGATTTTAGAAAGAGAGCTATTATCTAGTTCGGACAACGCCCGTTTTAGCGCTGCCTTAGCTGACCCCGTAACGAATAGCTTATACTTCTCCTATAGATTTTATATCTAGGTGTCGCTTAAAATGTTAGGGCACTCTTTTAACCACTAGCTCGATACGTGCTTTACTATTGTCTCGTAATCCCCTTTAGCGACTAGGTCGAAGTAATCGAGGGGCGGCTCTTTAAGGTTGATCTAGGTAGCGAAACCACTACCTTCGCGAGTCGTACGGCACATATCCCGCGCTAATATCTTCGCCGCGTCGACTTTAAGCGCGGTCCCTACCACGATGACTATATCAGGTTTTACTTTAAAGTCTACGGCTTTGACATTATAAATCGCCTCTATATCTAGATAGTCGAAATCATTATAAAGCTAAATTCTAGGCCTCTTGACAGGGATCTGCCTCGATCGTTTGCCCTCGCGCCCCCTCTCGATCTCATTCCTATATTTAGTATAACACGGTAAAGATGTCGAGGCGAATTCCGCGGGATTAAAGTCAGACCTATGTCTAGGATCTATTTGACACTAAACCGTCCTTAAGTCTCTATATAACTAGATAGTCTTAGGCTATGGCCTCTTCTTAGGGAGGGGGATAGCGGTCTTTAGCGGTGCTAGCTACGTATCTATTCTATTAATATTTTGAGTATATAGCCGAAGCAAGCGGCCCTCTTCAGTAAGGGCAGCAATCACTAGGTGAAACTGAGTTGGTCTTATAGCTTCTATACGATTATACATTTCGTATATAGTCTGATTAAGAAGTGCCGAGTCGTTATTATTATATATATTTATGTCGAAAACTTTCCGCCTTAATAGTATACTATCGAAGGTAGGGACTACATTTTTCAGTAGATAAAAGAGGCATAGGGAAGTGCTACTTACTATTAGTAGCAGCTGAAATTCTAGCTCCTGCGATGACGATGATTCTCTTCTTCTCGCGTAATACACTTATTAACGGGTGTAGCTAGTAATACGCGACGTAGTCTAGCAATTTACTTAAATCAACGCGTTATAATATGTTTTTTTAGGTTAAGGTAAAGAACAATAGATTCTTTATAGGCATGTTCCCTAAGG
>JAAMPI010001486.1:0-13838 GCA_013054445.1 Cudoniella acicularis | reverse complement strand
AGATATCCCTAATGTTACGCTTATAAACCCTAATTAATTTGATGTTTTTACTAGCTAGCTACTAGATCCCTAAAGCAACCTGTAATGATATCTTTCGTTCTTTACAGGATAAAATGCTTCGATTGTATAACTAGAAAAGCAAAAAATCAACCATAGCGAAATTTATAAACATAGTGAGATGTAATGCATAAGTACACCAGGGTTGTTACCTTTATAATAGTTAACCTGCTATATCACTACCGTAGAGCTTTAACTTACCTCCAGATATATATTTCAACAAACAGACTTGTCCAATTACTTCTCTAATTGCTTCTCACCCATCTAAGACATTGACAGAGAAATTTGGAATTTTTCTCAAGAGTTGTCTCGATTTCGCACTTCCAATTGTACTGGACCCAAGTTTTCCACTGATGTGAAACCAGCCAACGTGTAACAACATCGCTTTAAAGTGAGTCCCTTAGTGCTACACAAGTCTTTTCTTTCGTTTACAAGGACTCTGGATCTCTTCTTCGCCGTCTCCGTCAATATCGGGCTTGGAACGTTTCAAGGCTTTCGCAGGTCGTTTGTTTCTGCCAACCAGACCTCCTATCGATCGATCGATCGAATCGAATCGAATTTTGGTCGATTCAATAGGGGGTCTGCTGCCAACCGGAAGCATGTTATCCGGCTCGCTCTCGGGGAGGATTATAAACACGCGACCTAGTTCGCTGTACTGCTATAGGCACTTCTATTATAAGGCTGAGACTCTATCGGGTTGACTGCAACTTTTGGTTCGTTGGGCTAAAGGCATATGAACAGTAGTGATGCAGCTAAGAGTTTTAGTATTCAGCCTTGCGCCTCTTCTGACTCTCTACATGATTGATTGGTCAAGACATAGGCCACGTTGGCAAAACAAAATCATAATTGGTAAGAAAAGACGACTGTGTAGGAGATTTTAATATGGAACCCGGGATCCTCCACGTCCAGCCTTATTTAAGTCGACCCTTCACTCGAAAGTTAGCACATATTTACTCTTTCCCATCTCTTCTAGCTTGTCTTTTGCTAGTTTAGTTCGATCAAAAAATCTACCATGACCCAAAAACCAGTAGAGGATATCTTCCTCACGCCAGAAAATGGACTTTTCTATTCTAAAAACCCGTACACGAAACTCGAGGCTGCTCGCCAGGAGATCAGGCTTCTGAAAGTTTATCCACGCCGCCTTAATTTCGAAGAGATTAAAGCGGAATTTCCGAAATAGGTAGACGGTAGTAGTGACATTACGAAACTTACGGAGGTAGCGCAGGCGGCGAGGGGTTCTTTCCTAACTATAAAAGAGAAACAAACTTTTATTTACTACGAGTTAATAAATCCGGTTCCGTTAGTAAGCGGACAGTACTTGGCTCTGTCTTACTACGCCGGAAGCCTAAACGATACGGAGAGGATAGTAATAGATAGAAACTGGTTCGAGGCATTTGAAAATCTTGAGCACTCACTCGATTGTTTACAACGCCGGTGGGATAAGCCGTAGCTGATTTGGACAGACCAGGTGTATATTAACCAGATAGATCCTAGTGAAAAGGGGGAACAAGTCGGATTCATACGGCAAATATATCGGCGATCTAAGTAAGTCTACGTTATTCTGTCGACCGTATCGTATCATAAGTCTTAGACCGATTCAGTCGTCGAGTCAGCAATTGAAGGTCTAAAACAAGGGGAAAGGATAGATAAGATCTAGCCAGATGAGTTGTTCGATCATCTCGCCTTATAGTTCAAAGATAATAGCAAGTTCTTGTTACTCGACGCGCTACTTTCCTTTTTAGAGTTTATCGTTGACGCCCCGTAGTGGACACGAGCATAGGTAAGTGAATACTTATAGCATATCATTAATATGAATACTGACGGTTTTCAAGGTATATCAAGAATTCATAGCTATACGCTGCCCACACTTTGTCTACAAACGAGAACTTATTACTTAGCCCGACTTAATACCTCTTCTCAGGCTTTATTATACTGATTTGGACGGGAAACTTGATAAATAGGAAACGTCTAACAAAGGCAAAGGCATAAGCATGTTTAGTGGAGTTAGCAAGCCAGCCCAAAAAAGCTTAGATCACATTCGAAAATCTGTCTACGATTTCAAGTCTGGCAGGGAGGCTGCTAGTTTTTTTATTACCCAAAGATAGCAATAGAGGAAACAAGTACACGGGCTTCGAGGGCTATTTAAACATATGACTCGGTTCAAGGCACGCGACCAACGAGATCTGATCTACGCGTTCGTGGGGCTTGCTAACAACCTAGTCGAACCTTTTGACGCCAATTACGACACTAAGAATACAGTAACACACGTTCTTTTTCAAGCTGCAGAACACATTCTGAAGAATGATAACTGTCTCTTGCTTTTCAAGGACGCCGTAACGCGACCCAGGACAAGCCATGGGATTCAGTTGCCCACGTGGGTTCTAGAATAGACCTCTGAAGCTAGCCCCTAAGTCAAAGAAATTAAGGAGGTGGTTAGGGGCGCGCCTATCACACTCTATAACGCAACAGAGCCAGCCTATACCACGGATCGCAGCACTGAAGGTGATCGTCTTAAGTCAAAACTTAGGGTCCAAGGTATCTTTATCACGGTTCTGGGAAAATTCGTCGGTGAGCCATACGCTGAGTAGCCCAAATTCAAGGGCAAAGATACGGAATATATAGTCAGGACGACGCCAAAAGCAGACATGGAAGATGAAGTGTGGATAATTCATAGCGCGGCGGGATTTTGGGTACTGAGACCAAGTAAAAGAGAGGGCGAATATTGCCTCATCACTGGTGCTTATGTCTTTCAGAATTTCGAATCCCCTATATGGGAGCAGTCGAAAGCTATATCTGAGAAGTTGGCTAATCCCGACGGCAAAGGCAATAAGGAGGGCAAGGAAGAGGGCCCTCTACATAAGTAATCTTATCAAAGGAAAAGGATTTATGAAAATCTAAAGTATACGCTTATAGTGTGTAAATATTCGTGGGAATAACTTTAATTGTGTCAGTTTTACCTTTCTAGGCGATTTTGGACAATAATCAGGTGCCTGGTGGAAAGAGAAGTGGGGTGCTGGACGGTATCGCAATAGTGGCAATAAAGTGGCAAAATAGCAAGTGAACCAGGGGGGGATAGTACATATCGGGCTTGCTTGTGGCGGCAAATGGACTGGCGATATTGAAGCGGTGTATTTCGTCTGAGCGTCCAAAAACGCATTTGAATAGGTGGATCTCATTTGTGAAACGATGCAAGTCGATCGATATGGCAGGCAACCCTTGGTAGCACCGCATTCTCAAGTCATTGTCGTGGTACCACAGCAGATTAAGGGACCTTTGCAGAAATCTTTAATCGACGGAACATCAACGACACCTCACGTAAGTTCTGGGAATATCTGAGACCTTTTCGTCAGCATCGTTCGATTTGCTACTTGAAATCTGGCACAGGATATCAAGTGGGACATCTTATCATTCGTGCATATGTTCTTGTTTTATTCGCGCCATATCTGCTTTTAACTTTTTTGAATTCATTTACAGACTTGCGGTGAGCAAAGTCAAGGACAAGGTCCTTCTCGCATCTCTAGAATGCGGCACCATGCCGGTACAAGATCTCTGGCAAGATCGGATAAAAAAATAGAAATAAAATCGCACACAGAGCCTCACAGGGTCTATCCCAACCACATCATCCGTAGCTTCTCCACCGATATCACTGGGACATTAATGACCATACCTTCTACCCCCCTTGAATCCTGTTCCAGTCACCCCCTCCTCCAGCCTCCTTAAGTTCTGCTCATTCCCCTATCTCCCCTTTGCTGCGCGCTCCGCCGTCGCTGCCCGCATTGCATCCTCGCAGGCCTGGCATACGACGGTTTGTACCCAGCAGTTTTTCATGACCTTGACTCCGAAGCATTGGTGATAGGGGTCCGTGCGTGCAAAGTGGCAATAGGAGAGCAAACGGCTGGTGTTATGGCCACAAATGTATTGGAACTCTTCCCAGTCGCACATTTTGGCTTCTTCTTAGCGTTGACTCGAATATCAAGTAGCAATAGTCCTTCATTGACCCAAATTGGTTAGTATTATGTTATCGTGGATGAAGGCATTATTAGATGTTTTGAAGTTTGGGGAACGTACCTGTGCTATGAATTCTTATGTCGTGTGACAGTGCTCGACCTCGATTACCCAAAGATAAGACGCAGAGTTACAAAGATATGTTGAAACGTTGCGCTGAATGCAGTACCGTGACCACGGACTTGGAGTACAATCTACGGTGTACTTTGTGACGACAATATGCCGGCAATGGCGATAGGCAGTCAAACGGACGCGGGGCTAGGTTGACCGATTCTGAATCGTGTAAGCGTATACCTCCTTTCAAGTCACAGCTAAGCCCACCAGAAAATTGCAAAGTAGAATCTTGAAAATGGGTGATTGAACATCTGCGCAAAGAGCCGGGCTTATATAAAACAGAAAGCATTCAAAGAAGCTCGAGCGTTGCTCGATGCTCAGGCGTTTGCAGCAATTGGAAACTCAACTTAGTTGATCTTATTGAAAAAAGGAAACAAAGCACTACTCCGTCGCCGAGTCTTCATCTATCCCTCTTGAGCTGTGGCTGCCTTGCATCACAATAACGGGATCGACCCCTAACCTATACCAAGGTGTGTTTGGCGGTGCGGTTTCTTGGTGGAGGTCATGATGAAGGCCATAGGGTTCTGGACACATTCCATTCTTGGAGAATTCCGGAAAACTTCTGTTAACAGGTTCTGCACTTTCGGTGGGTCTCACTTTAGTTTGTGTTGCGGTCCACAAAGTTAGTGTTAGGTTGGGATTGGTCTGGAAAAGACTTTAATCAGCCAATGTGAAGTTTGGAAGAGGCTAAGACTTACCTGCAGAAGAAATGAATAATACAGGCAAGTTCAAAGTAATATCTGCAAAAGATGACATGGTGGTTGGAGTTCTGATGTCAAAACGCAGCGGAGGGGGAATACGAGGTTGAACCTGCAAGGGTGCTAACTGGATTCTGAGGAAATAGAGTTGAGGTCTTGGACAAAGAGCAGCTTGCTGATTCGGAGTCGGCAGTTTCTTACTCAGGATAAGATTCGAGGGCGTGGTGGAAGATCTTTCACCAAGACCATGATTAAACAACTATGTAGAAAGTGAAATATGATATTCCCAGATTGTTGCTTACTTGGAAGGTCAAATCTTCACTCAGTGGTGAGAGAAGTGTGGAGTATGCATTGGGCGGTGTGGTGCTGACAGTGCATGGCGCGGAGGGCACTGGAAAACGCGTGGGCAGTTTTGTGGACATGAGACCTTAGTCCGGGATTGCAGGTGAGGTCTTCTAATAGAGGAATTTCCGCAGCGTGCCTCACCGTAATTTATCTGCATCTTCAAGGGTTTTGACAGCCACAAGAATCAACTGGGCCCATGCTGTGAGCGAAGCGAGATCCGAAAGCTCGAGCAAATACTGCTGCCAGTGCTGCAGGTCTTGGGCTGCCTTTACCCTTCCAGAGGAGAACAATTAGATCTGCGGTGGAGATCTGGCAGTGGCAGAGCGTGGCGTGCAACTTAAACCGGTGCGGCGCTGCAAGATTGTGGTGGCGCGGCGGCGTGAAAACCGGGTTACTGGAATTTGTGTGTGACACTCCGTTTGTGAAACATGCGGTATTACATTCTGGGAAGCAAGTGCGCTTCCCCGGGGGTTCGTTATGGGTATAGACTTGACTAGGAGGAAAGGGAGAGGCCTCGGGCTGGCCCTGCAAGCCGTGCCGGGAAAGAAAGGGATGACGCGCTGGAGGTGGTTAGATATTCAAACCGCGTTTTTGAAATCGTTGTCCAAACTTGGTGCCGTGGGCAAGACCTAAAGTTTCTCAATATCGGCTCGGCCTTACAAGTGAAGCGATTCGGCTTCAATTGGGCGGTATTCTTTTTTTGCGGCTCCGAATTCTGTCTTCCATTCCGTGACATGATATTGACGCCTTCCGGATTTCCGTGCAGTAGTCCAGAATGCAGTCTGAGACTTTTCATTCGACCGGCAGTGTTCAGAGAGCATAGGGCTTGGAAATAAAGCCACGAGTCCTAGGACATGACCAAAGACGAGAGGCGGAGATGTATATGCAGTTCCGGACTGAACTAACACGAGGTTTTCCTGCATATCATATCGCCGAACTGCAGCTCGTGGAGAAGATTGGACGGTATTTCAAGAAGAAGCCCGAATCTGAAGAGTTTTCAGAAGGTTGTTCGAATCATTTTTTGGGGAGAATGTGGGGGTGGAGATTCTGAAGGCAAAAACAAACAAGGCGACATCAGTGTCGGATGATGCTCCTTTGGGAAGCTGCATTTTTCCGCATGGGAAAGAAAGAGCGAGGAGGATATCAGAAGTATGCCGGATTGGTACGTGCGTGGGTTGAGATACACCTTGACAAAGTAGATAAAGAAAGCACGAATGGAATTGGCAGAAGATGAGAAGAAACCGGTTTGATGTCTTGGACATGGTTTCAATAGTATTTGTCAACACTTTCTCTTCTGAATTGCAGTGACGAGACTGCATAGAACAAAGGATCATCCAATGAATCTGGGGGGATATCAAAACTAACGCTCAAATTATCGGATTATTTTATGGGATTCAGAATAGAAGTCAGTGAGTGACTTTTCTCCCAAACAGCTTTGAGAGTGAAGCCACAATCAAGTCACTTAGTCAAAGCTATCTCAAGAGTCTTTTTAAGACAATTAGCGCCCGGGAACCCGGTACATTCGGCGGGGAGAGCACGGGGAAACTTCCCGGCCTCTAGCAAAGGAGAATACGGCGGGGAGCCGAAGAGAGGCCCGGCATTATAACCGTACTTTCGGGTTTGCCATGGCCTGCTCTGAACCGAGAGCAAGAAATGGTGAAGTTTGTCTCTGAGCTATTTAAAGAGACTCGACTCGGCCATAGCTCCGTGGACAACTTACAGGCCCTTTTAATTGTTAGGCGAGTCCAAACACTGTCGAAATCCCGAGTGGTCTGACCAATCACCTGGTCAGGACATCTCCTTCTGGCCTCTAATTGGTTTAAGCCCGTGGCGTCATTTAACAATTATAAGGGCCTGTAGGTCGTATGGCTGTTTCATCCAGTCTGAGCCAAGAAAAGTGGCAAATCTACGTGAGGCATTAGCCACGTGACCTTCACTTCACGTAAGCTGCATTGGTGCCTTGGATTCTTCTTAATGCCTCAGGTAGTAGCCCCCAAGCTGGAAGCACAAACAAAAAGCAACGCGACCAAACTCCCCGATCCACTGGGCAAACGTGTCTCCCCCTAATTTCTCGTCGTCAATCCCGGTCGTATCGTCGCATGCCCACGCGTGCTGTCGGGCAAAAATTCATGCTCTTAATGAAGCTATCAGGGCAGAAGAAGTCTCGATGCTCACTCTCGTGTGGCAGTCGGTAAGAAGCAGCAGCAGAAGCGCAGAATAGGCAGCAGGTCACTCGGCTGTCCGCCTCACTTCTGCGCCCTGGTCGTCGTCGCACGCCTCACTCTCTTCCCTTCTTCCCTCCTTCTCGTCCCAAACCACGCGTGTCCTGCTTCACATTTCATGATTCGATGACTTAGAACATCATTTACTTCTTCTCCCGTCCATCTGACTTACGCGCCAATCGTTGCGTTCGTTGTTCGTCCTTCGTTGCGGACAAGTCGTCGTCGCCGGACCTGCTCACCGAAATTATCCGACCGCAAGTGCGTCAAGTCACTTCCAACGCCCATCTTCGCCTACAAAATATAGTCCCGCAGTCTGCCTCACCGAACGACCTGCGAACCAGCGTTCTTGCTCCTCCTCCAGACCGTCGGACCTGTGGCTTCATCATCCAAGTCTCGCCCTGTGTACGTGAGAACGTCGCCCGTCGTCGCAAAATTCGCTCATGATCCTTTAGCAATTTTAGCTCTTCTTAAACTTCCCTGGTTGTATGCGTTGATGAGAGTCAACACAGCCCGAAATTTTCCGAAGGGAGTTTGAAAGAGAAGCGTTGGTTTGATCATCCTCAACAGCAAAGGTATTGAGTCGTAGCTAACGGTGTCCAGATACAATGACGAGCCAGTCGAGTTACCATCGAAATGAACCCCACTCTCGTTCAGTACGACTGAATTCCATGTTCTAGCATTTGATGGTTGCGGTTTCTGATGAACACCTTTTCTTAGTTTTACCCCCCTATTGCCTCCATAAGCTCTTCAGACTCTGGCCAGTTGTATGGACCAACAAGAGAAAGGGGAGGCCCCTCTTTGGACTTTCCACCACAGCCCGTGGAGATTGAGGTTGGTTTGGTGAGTAGCTCGAGGACTTTACCAAGTCCTTCCTCATCAGGATCCAATGTGTGGGATCCCGTTTTTCCACCGCATGGTTTTGGGGAGGGTTCGTTTGAAACCTCAAATACGGCCAGAGTGCAACAAATTCCGTTGGATGGCCGGTCCCGGGCTCCACCACCAGATCCGTTGATGCTATGGTACTCCACCAACGACGGCCCTTGGATCCCAAAGGATATTGCGCATGTCACTGCAGAAGAAAGAACGCAGGCAAGACAAACAGGTAATCGTAGTATTCTTTCTTATGGGACCTATCGACAGCCCAATCCTTCGGATGCCGGATCGGCTCATTATGGAGTGCCGCATTCTGATTCTGGATATGGAACCCGTCGGAGTGTTGGTAATACTTCAGTGTTCAGCGCCGATGTTCCTGAGCGGGATCAGGACTGCCAAAGTTTGGCTGGTCATGTTGAGAACTATCAGCCATTCAGTGGATACAACGATACATTACCAGCACGAGACAACCGGACAAATGAATCATGGACTGCCACTGCTCTAACTACAGCAAGTATCGACGCACCAAATTTGGTTTGTCCTACATGCCATAAGACAGTCAAGACCCAGTCCGAATTAAAGTGCGGTGCTCCGGATAACTTTCATGACAGCAGCTAATCATATTCAGGAAACATGACTTGAGACACAGAAAACCGTTCAAATGTCAGGTCCCAGGATGCAGCCGCAAGGAGGGATTTAGCACGACAAATGATCTAGACAGGCACACCAAGAGTAAGCATCCCACGGCCTTGAGGGAGTCCGCACCGACGAAGAAATATCGATGTCATGCCCAAGGTTGTAAATCCAAGGACAAGACCTGGCCACGTTTGGACAACTTTAGGAGCCATCTCAAACGAGTTCATGGACATCAGTTATCAAAGGAAGCGGATTTTGAAGAAATGATACGACGGTAAGCAACATAACGTTTCGACACATAAACGCGGCTGATGGACAGTAGCGCGGAATTTTGGGAAAACACCAACATGGAAATCGACCGGGATGTCTATTTCCCTCAACGGCCATCTTTCGAGGATTCTCCAAGACCGGCAGGCCCCGCTGTACACGAGATGGTGACGAATACCCCGGAAACGAGCCTTAATTGGAAACCGGCATATCCAAATGTGATTGACCCACCGGAGGATTCTTTGGCCCCCAAATCACCAGGGTGCAAGTCACCAGAGTTAGATAAGCTTGATTCCAAAGCTGTGCCACAAGAAGAAAAGGCCCCCATGCCTCAGGTTTCTCGCCGAGATACTGTAAAGCCGTTGGAAGTTTTTCATATCCCAGCCGGGGTCTCGGAAAACAAGTTTTTGGAGAGTGTTTTGGCTCCCATGAGCCAGACTGAATCAGGCAGCAAAGCCGCTGATTCTCAGCCCCCTAAATTGTCTTCAAAACTTTGTGCATCAGGTAAGGCAGTAAGGCAGAATGAAGCCTCATCCTCTGACGCAGCCCTTACCGAAGCCATCAGAACTGTACTATCTGGTTCTAGTTCAGACGTCTCCATTCAAGATTCAGGCCGGATAAGTCTGCCTAGTGGAAAGATGCTAGGGAATTCATGGAATGCCGGTACAAATTCAGCAATGCCTGCCAAAGGACAATCTCATTTTATTAACTTAGTAGACTCTCCATCTCCGGGTAGTGATTCTGATGACTCCCAGGCGCTCCAAAAGGCAGAAGAGATTTTGAAGACGTTCCGGGATTTAGGTTACACTCTTCGAAAGGAACCAAGCTTGTCTCCAAAGCCACAAAATCCGGGATCTGCGGCAAGCAACCAGAGTCATAACCGAGTTGTTTGCCAGACTTGCAAGAAATTCATCGGTCGTCCCTGCGAACTGAAGTATGTGGTTCCAAATTCCCCTGGTCACTTACTAATTGGGATAGAAAACACATGAAACGCCACGAGCGGCCGTATGGCTGCACTTTTCTGACATGCAATAAGACTTTCGGTAGCAAGAACGACTGGAAACGACATGAAAATTCGCAGCATTTCCAGGCAGAAACCTGGCGATGCGATGAAGAGCGCCAGGATGGGGGTGTCTGCGCAAAGGTCTGTTACCGTCAACTAACTTTCCGCGAGCACCTAAAAAAAAGAGCACCCATCTTCTTCCTCTGAAGAAGCTACCAAAGAGAAGCTAGAAACATGTCGTATCGGCCGCAATTGCCAAGCGCGTTTCTGGTGTGGCTTCTGCGTCAAGCTCGTTGATCTCAAGAAGAAAAGTTTAGAAGCGTGGACCGAACGCTACGATCACATCGATGACCATTTCATGGGACGCCACGGTTTACGCAAGCAAGGCATCTGTGATTGGATTCCCGTTGATGGAAGCGATAAGCCCAAAGGAGGATCGGATTCTGGAAGCCCTACGAACACCACAATGATGGATTCCCCTGGCAAGGAAAGCCCGGACTCTAGATGCGGATCTGAATCCGAGCGCTCGGGAAGTGGCGACCCATGTGGAGTATCGTCCGATGCCAATGTGGCTGCCACCGTGGGGGGAGGATCACCAGCTGATGCGGCAATAAGCCTCCTTGAGCAAGGCAACCGACCTGACAGTCCCAAGAGGAAGCGCAGCAGTGGTAGTGATCAGCTTGAAGGCCGACCTCCGAAAGTTCCCAAGACCGTCGGGCCAGCAAAGAAGGTGGAGCAGGTTGTTCATTGTGTAAGCTTCGACACAGCCACTATGTAGTCTGATAGGGGTTGGGCTTGCTAATACATTGGTGATAGTGTCGGTGCAATGTGGCGCATAACCCGAAGTTCAATCAGAGCTGCACGACGTGTAATGATGGCCATGTGTTTTGCGAGTATTGTGAAAAGGTAAATAAGGTGTTTGAGGGGGTCTGATTGCCACACGGCACTTCCTTTCCAGGCTTGGACAAACCAATCAATAATTCCATTTGGATTGATTTTCCTTCCCACGCCGTGGATAGGACTTCCGGTCTCCGTTTATTGGGCTTCTACATGGACTGATCGATCCCGGTTTGGCTTCCACGTGGGCTGAATGCAACCCTAGAATGTTCATCTTGCTGAAGTCTATTTCCTTCGTCTTCCTTCCGATCGCAGGATATAGGATTTTCTAACGATATTCGCGATACGATTGATTTTAAATTTCTCATGTACAAAAAATCTCTGGAGTCATAGGCTTTCTTCCTGGCATTATTGGTGGATGGGATAGAAAATTGGGAAATTCATGGCATGGATTGGGATGGGATGGCTGGAGTAGGAGGCAAATCTGTTGGCGTTCTGTGGGGGCTTTCTTCCCTGATCGATCAATTTCACGATCATGATCGCGATTAATCCTTGTATTTAGTATTGAACGAATACGCCAGCAAGCAATAAACGGCATTATCATCCAACATCTATTGCATACGTCACCAATTTCACAGCTCCATCTCACAATTTCACATCTGGTGCATCCTGCTGAATCTTGACATAAAAATCCTCCAGCATGCGGCTACATCAAAAACATTCAGCCGCACCTGAAGGTTGCAGCTGACCACACCACACACATATCACACACACACTATACCCTAAACCCAATAACCTTCCAGAGTATCCTGTACCCGAAAACCTAAATAGGCACATACCTGTATCCCGATAAGCAAGACGATCGCTTATCTACACCGAAAAAGTGAGACTAGGGTGAGAGTGTTGGTGGGTGGGTGTGGGTAGTGATTGGAGGGAGGCAAGGGGCGCAATATTCGCTTGGCTTCGGTGAGCGCTTCTGTTTTATGTTGTGGAAAGGGAAACCCCACGATCAGTGGCGGGGCGGAGTAGAGTTATGGCTTGGTTTGGTTTGGTTTGGTTTTGGAGTGGGTTGAGAGGGGTTGATTGGTTTGGAATGGAAAGGACTTTGTTCTGGAAGGGTGGAACTTGCATGCGGATGCGGATGCAGGACTGGACTGTGCAGTGCAGTGCGGTGCGGTGCGGTGCGGTTAGGAGGGAAGTGAGGCTGCACAGAGGGCGAACAGTACGGTACTCGAGTAACAGCAGTTTGGAATCATGTTCGTCTGTTCGCCCTTCTTTATTTTGCTTCTTTTTCTGGGTTATCGGGTATTGGATGTTGGGTGTTGGGTGTTGGGCTTCTGCAGCGGGGGTGGACTGATTGCCTGTCTGTCACGTTCATTCATGGGGAAAAAGGCGCCGCATTACTGATTTGACACTGGGCGCTGATTGACGCTGGGGGAGTGTGGAAGCAGCTCCGGGACGACGGAGGCGCTGTGTGTAACACAGGCATCGCATACCGTAGGCAAAAGCAAAAGAAACCTTACACTCGCCGCCCAACGACAACCACAACCACAACTGCTGCCACACAAAAGCGTAACGAAGACGGCATCCAGGCCACGGACCGCTAAAAGAATATACGGAGCATCAGTATAGCCGCCGGGAACGCAGGAGAGGGCCAATTATGGAGCAGAAGGGCGCTGGAGCGGACCGCGTTGAGGCTTGTGGGGGCTGAAAGTGTGCTGATTCTGATTCTGATTGCGGAATTTGTGGGGCAAGGTGATGGATTTCGTAGCATGGGAGGACGCGGAGAAGAGGGGGGAAGAGAAAAAGAGAAGAGAGAGAGAGAGAGATGCATATGTGATGTGGTTTGTGGTTTGTGGTTTGTGGTTCAAATGACATGATGGTATTAGTTTCTTCACTGCTCGCTTGCTTGATGCTTCAACACTCGCTAAGTCGCCAACTCGCTGCTCGCAAGATCGCGGGCTCACAGGCAGGCACATCTCACCGGGCAGTGCGATGCGGTGCGGGAACCAACTCACAGATGCGTTGTGTTGCGTTCATAATTCTTTGCTGGTTGAAAAGTCTGGAGAGCTGCCTGGGCTGCCTCGTCTGCCTTGCAATAGTTCGCATGTGCGGCGCACACGCTGATTGGTCACTACGGGGCGAGTACGAGTGTGCGATGGAAAAAGCATAACTCTGGGCTGCCTTCCGGTCTGCTTCCCGCGACCGGTTCATTATCGATTGCCCGACAACCAGGACGACGCAAGCAGAGCAGCCACTTCATGGCGCGATGGGGTGGAAAAGGGCTCAATACGGATGCAGTGAATCAAGTGGTGGGAAGTTGATAAGGTTCAAGTGGTTCGGTGGTTCAAGTGGTTCACGGCGAAGAAAGTCCGCCAGTCCGCCAGCCATGCCATGCTATGCCATGCCATGCCATGGTCGCCGTCCTGCCTGCCTGCTGGCCTGCTGTCCTGCCTTCCCCCCTTATAATGAGGCGCAGACTCCTCCACCAACAATCCAGGGGTACCGCTTGCATATGCAACCTCCTCGAGATCCCTGGCTGAGCTCTTTACAGTCTTCCAGTCCCAAGTCCTGTCTCCCGCCCTCGAAACTTGCGGCTCCGCGTGGGCCGGCACGAAAAGCCATGTTTTATTGTCCCTCCACCCTGTTGCACACCTGGGGGAGGAGCTGCAAGCTCGGCCACCACACCTCTACTTTATCTCCTCGTCCCTCCTGACTCCGCGTCCTGGCTTTCTTCAATCCAGAGCTGCGCCCATCGGGATACATGACTTCGCCTCCTCT
>JAAMPI010001485.1:0-13853 GCA_013054445.1 Cudoniella acicularis | reverse complement strand
TTGTTTGGTTATGTTGAAGAAGGAGGTTGATCGGTTGAGGACGGTGCAGATTTGTGTTATGAGGGCTGGGGGTGGTGGCTGTTAGGACTTTGGGTTTGAACCTTTTTAGTGGACTATGGGAGGTGGTTGAAGTGGGGAAATGGTTTTGGGATATTTTGCTGGTATGGAGTTCTTATTTTTTATCTAAGCCGCTGGAGGCTCTTTATATGCTATGAAGTATTGGGAATATTTGGTTTGAAATCGCGTGATCGTTTCTTATTTATATCATCCTTACAAGCGCTATTTGAGGGTTTATGACAATGCGAAAGATTCGATTCAAGCACCTCCGACTTATTTTAAATAATCCAGCGAACCCATATATATTCCTTATAACCCAAATATTCACCTTCATCATCAAATTTCAATTTCCCTAGTATGCTTATCTCAGTACTTTGAAGTGTTCTTATTATCTCAACACGGCGTCGACATTACAGCGATAGTTCGCTAAACCACAGGCTTGTGGGTTCTGAAAGGTTAGCGATAACCCCCTAAAATTACCTGCCTCCTTGTTTTTGCGCAAGGTCATTAAAATAGCAATAATAAATCGTAACGACAAAACACTGATTTTTGATGCGTGTTCTAAACCCTTTCAAGACATTATTCTATCGTGAAATGCCGGGGAGAAACTACTGTTGTTGTTGCCGCAGGAAAGGAATGCGACGATTTAGTGCGGATGCACCCTAAGTTATAGGGATCGGCTTGCTAAAGTTTAGCGAGTGGTGGGTAAGTTACAGTGTACATAGCCCTAAAAATTAGGGTTGACCGCTGAACTTAGAGAACTAGATCACACTCCCGCCGACTGAATCAACGGCTAGGACGATATGCGGCGCAGAGGGGAGAGAAGTCATGCCATTGAGCGTTGCGTCGACGAGGATGCGATTGAGTACGATGCCTGTGTTGCTATCTGCATCCATCTGAATAACATAGACGGCTACACTTCCCTATTCGAAGTCGAAGGAGATGTGTTTGCCACCGGCGACGGCGAAGAGGGTGGCTATGCCAGTTAGGCTGGTGCTGTTGGGTAGGGTGGCTATGATGTGGGGGAAGAGTGTGGTGGAGGTGTGGTCGAGGGTGTAGAGATGGCCAGTGTTGAGGGTGGTGAGGTGGTGGTGCCTGTTTAGGCAGACGTTGATGTTTTCGTTGGCTTTTTTGGTGGGGAATTGGTAAAGGGATCGTACGGTTGGCTCATTGGAAGCAAGAGTTGGAGGAGATGACATATTGATATGAGAGGCGGGGAGAAAGGAGAAGTGATAGAGGAAGAAGAAGGCTAAAGAGATTCATTTTTGCTAATAAAATAGAAATTTTGTCAAGTAAGACTATAAACTGTTGGAAATTGGTAAGTACGTAAGTACATCTGTTGGTTGTTGGTATTCTTGCACATCATGCAGCGCATGTCACCTTGCTACTTCGATATCAGCTTCGTCCGAATACCTTCCCTCCTTAATATCTTTGATTTCCTACTCACCAGTGACTTTGATCACTGCTTTAGACCAGCTGCCTTCAAATACCACAAATAATATGCAATATCGTTCTCATCTCTGATCACAGGATCTAACTCTGAGGCCTTGGCTTCTTGTACACCCACTCTTTAGGACTTCCTCGGCTAGATTCACCGTCAAAATCTATGCTAAGGCAAGTATCGATAATAGCCTTTCTGTCGGATGAAAAGGAGCTTGCGATGCGATTGTTGTCTGAGACTTGCAGCCACAAGCAAAGCTCATCCCTGAAGCTTACAGCTAGTGAAGCGAGGGAAGATTAGTCAGCTCTGGTCCGAGGCGTGCCTCGGTAATCCCCGCGTTTCCCCAGACCGAATCCGACTTCGTGTGGAGAACAACGAATCAATTTATGTATTTATGTGCTGCTACCCATTTCACTCTTTTGCTACTCCATGAACTATACGATTTACGATTTACGATCTCACCTCTCCATCTTTATTTCTCCTCGCACAAACCCACTTAACACCAAAAACTGCTTTTAATACCCCGCCACCATGGTTATTAAACGCAACGAGCCATGCTACGTCCTTGGCGTAGGCATGACTAAGTTCATCAAGCCTAGAGGAAAGGTCGATTATACCGAGCTTGGTTTCGAGGCAGGCGTCAAGGCCATGCTGGATGCTCAAATCAATTACGACGACGTTGACCAAGGGGTGGCATGTTACTGCTATGGCGATTCTACGTGTGGACAACGCGTTTTCTACCAATTCGGCATGACCCAAATCCCAATCTATAACGTTAACAACAACTGTTCAACTGGATCTACGGGTTTACATTTGGCACGAAATGTTATCAGCCATGGCGGCGCAGACTGTATCCTGGTTATTGGCTTTGAGAAGATGATGCCCGGCAGTTTACAGAGCTTCTGGAACGACAGGAGTAACCCCACTGGCACAACTGGAGAAATGATGCTGGCAACTCGGGGTATGACCAATGCTCCAGGCGCTGCTCAAATGTTTGGCAATGCCGGACGGGAGTACATGGAGAAGTAAGTGTTTGCCACTCCGTCCCCGTTGCATGTCTAACAATCCCAGGTACGGCGCCAAACCCGAAGACTTTGCAGAAATCGCACGAGTAAACCATGAACACTCCCAACGAAATCCATACTCCCAATTCAAAGACGTTTATACCCTCGAACAAATCATGAAATCACCCATGATCCACGAACCCCTCACCAAGCTACAATGCTGCCCCACCTCCGACGGCGGTGCAGCTGCAATTCTTGTCTCCCAAGATTTTCTCGATGCCCGTCCACACTTGAAAGACCAAGCCATCTTAATCGCAGGCCAATGCATGGCGACGGATGCACCAAGTCTCTTCTCCCGCTCCGCCATTGACTTGATGGGCTTCGAAATGACAAAATATGCTGCTGCGACCGCTATGAAAGAAGCTGGTATTGGGCCACAGGATGTGAAGGTCTGCGAGTTACATGATTGCTTCTCAGCCAACGAGATGATTGTTATTGATGCTCTTGGTCTCAGTCCACCAGGCAAGGCACACGAATTGGTTCGAAATGGCGATATTACCTATGGCGGCAAATTGGTCATTAACCCTTCTGGTGGTTTAATTTCCAAGGGCCACCCTCTTGGAGCATCCGGTATTGCACAATGCGCTGAACTTGTTTGGCATTTGCGCGGCTGGGCCAACAACCGCTTAATCAAGGACACCAAGGTAGCTTTGCAGCACAACCTTGGACTTGGCGGCGCAGTCGTGGTCACAATTTACAAACGCGCTGATGGCAAAACAGCGAGCGAAGTCAGCTCCGCGGAAGTGGGAAAGAAAAATAAATTGGGATATAACCCTGCCGTGGAAGCGAAGGGATTCACGGCAGCACAGGCTACGAGTGTGAGGAGTAAGACGAAGAAGAGTGCGTGGGCGTTGGGGGATGTCGAGAAGAAGGTTGAGGCTAGGTTTTAGTTAAAATTGTGTATGGTAGCGTAATTTTTGTATAAATAAATGGATCATTTTAAAGTTAATGGTATGCGTCGAAGATCCTGGTTTAAATAAATCCCTAAAGAAGGATTCTTCTCTTAAACTTAATTACCTGCTCCATTCCCATAACCAATGAATTACTTCCACTTCTCTCCTCCGTAACTCGGGATCTCATTCACCCCCGAAAGCCGAAGCCGAAGCCGATCAATTTGCCGCCTCCTGTCGGCACCCAGGGCCCACCCTGACCCGACCTTCTCCCGGCAGACCCACACCCACCCACCGTCGTCCTCGTCCCCCTCCCTCCTTTAAAACCTGCAGTAAAGAGTTTTTCTTCCAACAAACACACCAAACTCAAACAGCCCGGCTGTAAGTTCCCTCTTCAAATCAACCAAAAGAGAACAAAGGGGTCTAATATAAGAAACAGAGCTCAATCGGTAGAGCGTGAGACTCTTAATCTTAAAATGATATATCTCAAGGTTGCGGGTTCGACCCCCGCGTTGGGCTCAATTCCCAGCACTTCTATTTTTGCAGTTTTTTTTTGGGCAGGTTTTTTTTTAGCGGGCTTTAAGGAGGAAGGGAGTTTCCTTTTTGGGAATAGGAAGGAGGGAGGAGGAGGGTATTGGGCGAGGTTGAGCCGAGAGTATACATATTTATCTGGTGTTTATAATCTTTTCTTTTATACTTGTTGCAACAAACTGCATGCCTGGTGTACAATATTTATTAGCAGCTGTGGTTGATACCAATCACTACCTGCCTGCCACATCTGCATTCAACATGACTCGTAAGTATTCGCAAGTTGTATTCATTACCTAGACATAATTGCTGTCTACCTATGAAGTTACTTTAATAGGGAGAAGTCGGACTCATCGTCTCCCTACCCCTTGAAGTCAAAAACAGCGACTTCAGTCAACAGTCACCAATACGTAATACCACCATATTTCCTTTTTAAATCTTATGACCTATCCATTTCGAATCTACTGCATAAATGCAATGCTAGAAAACATTTATGCATGCATGTCTACAAACACACGGATCTGAGCGCTCAAAAAACAACACCCGCGCCTCGCCAAATATCACATCTCAAAATGGGAATTAATAAAACCCAAGCGCTAATACGATAAGAAGCCATCTAAGAAGTTGGGGTATTTCTGCGAATTCATTCATTCACTCATTCATAGTTTTGCCTTGACGTCCTTTGCTGAAGCGCTAGCCTCCTTGTTGATCATCACATCGCCGCTCTTGTCGCTGTTCCCGAAGAAGATGACTTCGACTGTTAAATCATCCCTGGATGAGGTTAGAAATTTTGTACTTTTGTCCCGGGACGAAGAGACTTACCGGTACCGTCTCGAATATGGCGCAGGCAGTGTCAGAAGAGCACAAACCATATCCTTGTCCTTTCCACCCAGAGCATTTCTAACTAGATGCGTGGCAACGTTCTTATCCTCAACCACGAACCGAGCATCTTCACCACCTTTTACACCCCATTGCTGTTGTCGAATTGGAGTCTTTTGGCCGTCCTTTTCGGTCTTTGCTGCGCCTTGTTCAACGGGTAGGCCCTTTTGTTGGTTGGAAAACAGCTTGATCCACGAGCTAGTGCCATTGCCTTTACTTTCAGTAGATTGCTTCTCAAGCCACTGTCCTACAAGACCAACAACTTCTTCGTTTGTGAGCATCTCCCAGAGGCCATCGGTAGCCATTACCACGAAATCACCCTTTTCAGGCTCGATTTTGGTTGTTGTCACGACGGGTTCGGCAGTAACATATGGTGGTGTGCGAAGATGGTTTGAAGGGGTTCTGCCAAAAAAGGATCGCTTTAGTCGTTCAGAGACTTCGCGGCTCCATTTGTAGCTTGCGTCCCCGAAAGCACGTGTGGGCTCAAGACCACCCAAGACACGACCATTTCGAATGACATTGTCCTCGCCAGGATGTAATTTTCGCATGCGTGCTTCCTCATCAGGATTGCCGCCAGTTTGGTCAACGGACAGCGGTCTAGCAACCCACTTGCCATTCTCTCCCCGTCGACCAAGCACAGCGCGCGAATCACCTGTGCAGGCAACTCTTAGCAGCTTTGTGTTGCTGTCGTAAAAGGAAAGTAGGGCACATGATCCAGATAGTGCCGGTGCTAATAACTCAGCAGCGACGAGCTTCGAATTTGCTTTGAGAACCTGCTCGACACTTTCGTGCACGATTTCGTGGTCGAGACGATTGAATCCGGTCTTAATAGCAGCTTCAATGGCTTCCGAGGATGGTGAGCTCACGGCCGGGTCGGCAAGGGCAGCTTTATAGGTTGAGTTCAACTCTCGAGCAACGAAGTTTATCAAAACATTGCGGAGCTTTGCAGATGTAGTCCAGCCACTATCAAAATTAGTTATTTACTTGGAATTGAAAAATTCGCTTCAATGAAAGATGTACGTACGAGTGACCGTCAAACACACCCCAAAACATCCAATCACTTGCTGGGTTCTGAGCAGAAGTTGCAGTTGCGGCTGCGGCTGCTTGTGGCAATTCAATAATCTTTTCCGAGTGATCATCCTCAATAGGATCATTGCTCGGTATCTGAACAACGTCGTATCTTACAACTCCATTGCCTCGTCCGATTAAATATGATTCCTCATTTCGTCGTAGCTTTTGGGAAGCTTGCTCCGGAGTCAACATTTCCAGCACCTTTCGTCCAGAGTCGTCTGTATCTTTGGTGATTGGCTCGTTGCCAGTAACAGTTCCTGTGTACAACGAATCTGGACCAACAATCAAAGCCTTCCTCGTAACCTCCTCAGTAGGTTGTGTCGGTTGCGGGAACGAATATGTGAGCGACGTAGAAAAGTCTCGAGTCTGTTGACCAGGTGTTCCAGAGAGAGATTGTCCCCCGTTTGTCAAATCTTCTGTCTGTCCTCTGTATGCGTACCAAGCTCCATATCCTACCAGACCCGAGACCACGACCACAGAAAATCGGCGAATATACATTGACGAGCCTCCGATTGCTGAAGAAAGAACCTCGGATGTTGGCGCAGTTCGTCCAGATGCGTGCCGAATGCCTAGAACATAGCTTGTAGACTGGAAGTGTCCAACACGGCTGCGTGGCGCAAGAGTTCGAGATTGTGCAAGACGTGCAGTCCGAAAAGCCCTGACGGCTGCTCGACGCATCGGATTGTAATGGTAAGAGCTCAGAGCGACGTCTGAGGCCCTGTGTCAAGTGTCAGAAGTATCTCGGGCGAGGTGTAAAAGATGCGCTACTGAAGGCGGTGCCGGAGAGAGGGTTTGCAATGCAAAGGAGCGACGAAAGCACAAAAATGAAGGTGATGTTGGCTACTGTCGCATAGTGTGCTTCGTAGTGTACAGCCCAATATCCCCCGACTTCATCAGAAAGAAGTTGTCTCGGACGCAGGACCAATGAAGCTTTCAAGATATCGCGACTCGCGTGCCGCTGCGGTCCCGAAAGCGGAATTCTGCCGATTCTATGCGTCATTCACCGAAATCCTCACGAGATATTCATTGTTTGCCATTCAATCGCAGACTATTTAAACCTTTGGTACGACAGCGATTTCTTTTCCTTTCCCACGTTCCTTACTCTCTCCTACCAACCGTTATGTCAAGTCGACAATTAAGAAAGCTGCAGCAGCAGCGAGAGCTCGAGCAAGCGAAACTCCAGGTGCAAGAAGAAGAAGAATCCGAAGAGGAACCTGTCATCACCTCGAAACCGAAACCTAGCCTTTTTGCAAACTTCGCTTCCCTAGAAGACGAAGACGAGGACGCGGAGGAAGAGGATGCCGCCGAAAATGCAATAATCCCAGCAGCAGAATTGAGCGATCACGAAGCCCCACCATCCCCGATCTCGAAGAAGCCGAAGAAGTCGAAAAAGAAGAAGAAAGGAAAGAACAAGCCCAAGGACCAACCGCCGACGGAACGCGGCCCTATAAATGATGTCGATGATATTGATGCAGCGTTGGCGGAATTGGCTCTCAAGAAGCCTTCGGGAGCTGTTGAATCTACAAAGGTCGCAGTTGACCCCGAATACGAACGGATATGCGCTTTGGTAGGAATTAATACCCAACATCTCAAAGTTGCGAATGAGATGAGGAATCTATTTGGCAAAACCGCTGCGGACAATCATGATGAAGCTGGTGGTCCCGCAAGAAGAGCTCCGAACAGGAGGCGGGGTCAACCCGAGCAAGTAGATCTCGAGACAGCGCTGAAAGGGCAGCATCTTCCTGGAAAGGGCTTACCGGAGATCACATTGCGACGCAACATTTTCATACAAGGAAAAGAAGATTGGCCAAAGGCAACAACTGGCGGACTGACTATGGCAATGGTTGATGATGGACGAGACAGAGATGGGACAGTGGAATTCAGATACGATCACAATCCAACATATCAAGCGCTACAACAAGCCTTTCACAAATTCGTTGAAATTGGAGATCCTCAAAACCTGATAAGACTGCTCGTTCAAAATCGTAAGTCCCTAAGGCCTTAGAGAAAAATAATGAACTAAATTCTATTAGCATATCACATTTCCCTTCTCGTACAGGTCAGCAAAGTTGCAAAAGACCAAGGCGACCATGCATTATCTTCAGAACTGCTTGAACGAGCCTTATTTACCCTCGGCCGAGCATCGATGACTCTCTTCAATACGAAACTAACAGAAGGCAAAACGAGACTAGATTTTACAAGACCCGAGAACAGAGAACTTTGGCTCGCTGGTTACCAATACATTAGAAGTTTGATGATGAAAGGCACTTATAGAACTGCGCTAGAATGGGCGAAGCTTCTGCTTAGTCTGGATCCTGAAGATGATCCGTATTGTATGCGGTTTATGATTCATCATCTTGCCCTTCGAGCCCATGAGTTCAATTGGCTTTTGGACCTCTACGAGAGCAAGTTGCCACAAATCTGGACGTTTGCCGAAAACGGCGAGGAAGATGCTCCCGAGAGTCTAGAAGGGACCGCTATTGCCCATTTTACACCCTCCTTGGCGTTTGCTGCGATGCAACTTCGAGATGGGGCACAAAGCAGGAAATTACTTTCAAAATCTATGCAACAAGTTCCATGGCTGTTTTGTCGATTATTTACAGAATTGGACCTCAAGGCCCCACCTTCAATATGGGGTATCACACCACGTACTGATGCTGAAACTCTATTCTCGGAGCTCTATGTTCTTCAGACCAAGGATCTGTGGAATACTCCAGAAGCAACTGCACTTCTAATGGAAATCGTACATACGATCCCCAAGGTCGACCTCGGTTTAATTCCCGTGGTTGACAATTCCAAGATGAATCTTGATGTTGTCAGATTTGTCTACTTGGACAACAAGCCAGATCTCATGGCTTTACTTCCTTCTAAGCTATTACATCGAGGTAACAATACAGATGCCGATCCCCTCCCACCAGATATCAATATATTCTCTTACGAAGCTCAGAGAGCAGCGATAGAAGGTCACGAGACGGTTCCTTTCGAAGGAGACTTCTTCGATCCAATTGCAGCTTTAGCGCGTCTCCTACCTGACTTGGGACTGCCAGGGATAGGAAGACGTGGCAGGGATGGGGATGGAGAAGAGGATGGGGAAGAAGAGGAAGCGAGGAGAGAGTTCATTGAGGCGATGGCGCATGAAGACGACGACGATGGTCATGATCACCATCATCACGATCATACTAGGGTACCGATACCTTTGTCTCTAGCCAGGAGATTAATGGCTATGGTGTGGCCTGGCGCTGGAGGACGTCCGGATTGGGAAGATGATGATGATGACGATGAGGATGATAATACGGATACAGATGATGACGTGCCCGAGTTGATCGAGCAAGGTGAGGAGACTGACGACGAGATGCCCCCGTTAGTCGATGAGGACGGAAATCCTGGTCCAGAGACTGATGATGAGATGCCAGAGTTGGTAGACGAGTAGGGCATCACTCTCCAATACTCAGAGAATAGACTTTAAATTTCCACATCAGGAAGATAAATACCTTTCCATCATTCTCCTTTACTAAACCAACCATACTTCGTAGCCATTCACAATAATACACGTGACCCTTCCCCTTCCCCTTCCCAAGCCCTAGAATTCCCATTCCACGGACCCGCGATCCGATCGCATCATCAGCTGCACGGAAGACGTGCATGAATGCTTCCTTGCCCCCCTTGACTCTTCCCCTACAGTAGGCATGGCACATCACACAAAGTAGAAACTTGCGCAAAACCAGCTCAGCTCAAGGACATAAAAAGAAATAAGGCTCGTGCCGTGATCTAATAATTGCTTTAAGGGGAAGATAGGTTAAATAGGCGGTACGGTTAGAACACAGGAACTGATATGCGCTGATCAATCCGCGTGGAATAAATAGATTGTCGTGAGCAAGTTTCAGACGCTTCCGTGAACGCCTGAACCCCTTCGAAACGGGAGGGGACGGAGGCGTCAGCCTTTCCGTGTTCGCGTGAGGATTTGTATGAGCGGATTTCTAAGCTCGGGAAAGAACGAACACGTTTGGGCTTTGCTTTGTACGCAGGCAAGCGGGAGTTCTTTCCTTGTTGATTAATCGAGAGCTAGGACGCAATAAATAGTCTGTTGTCCCCGACGCGCATTCACTTCTTCTCCTTTCCATTACAAAAATAATCCGAGTCAACTCCGTCAACCAGCTTATCGCAATCAACCCCGCTACGGTTAAAGAAGAGCAACGTCGCAAGGAACAAAAACAAAAAACACAATGGCTGAAATCGCAGAACACAAGTACAAGTTCGATGTCACGATGAGCTGTGGTGGCTGCTCTGGTGCGGTCAATAGAGTTTTGGGCAAACTTGAAGGTTCGTCTTCCTGCTTCTGCTGCTTTTCCTGCCACCATCGCCATCTTACTCTCTCTCTCCTCCATTCGCCGTCTGCCGCTCCTCAACCAAGGAAAAGAGCACGAAGGCGAGGAAGGATCAATATTCCAGAGACCGCCTGCTAACTGTTAATTGTACTGTGCAGGCGTTAAATCCTACGATGTCTCCCTCGACACGCAAACCGCCCTGGTGGTTGCTGAGCCCACGCTGAGCTACGAGAAGGTCTTGCAGACGATACAGAAGACAGGCAAGAAGGTTACTGGAGGCGAGGCGGATGGTGAGAAGAAGAGCGTTGAGTTGATTCAGGAATAGATGATTCTTGGGATAGAGGGGATTGATGGACGCGCGGAACGACACCTCAATGGGAGGGAACGAATAAATGCATATGCGATGGTATGATTATGGGTGGATGCGCAATGGGGAGATGGGTTTAGCTTTGCCTTTGCTATGCCTTGCAATGCGATGGGTTCCTTTTGATTTTGCTTATGTTTGTGATTCTGGCGGTGAAGCCAGTGTTGGTGAAGTACGAACAACCCCGAGTTGGATATATTGCTCAAGTGAGCACAGGAACCGGTAACAGTACCTAAGAACCCATCCGCATACTAAAATTTATTCAGCCTCTAAGTGGAGACATTGCCCGGGAATCCAGAGCGAGAGTGCTTGCTGCCTCCTTCCCTTCTCCAGCACTCTATTTCTCCGGCTTGCCAGACAGTGCTTTGGTGTCCCTCACGAGCCCTGGGGTTTGAAATGGCTATGCGGGGCGTATGGAACATTATTTTTATGCACTGTATTGGTTGGAAACTTCGATTGTGATTGAAATTTGAATTGGAGGCAGTGATCATTTGAAAGGACTATGCCTGAAGAGAAAAGCTTGTGTTAACTTCTCAAATGTTCAAAGTAACTTTGACTTATCAAACACTAATGGCTTGCAATTTTCAAGGTATTCCTCAAGCGAAACGTCCAAATAATATCTTTCTGCCCTCGTCATTCCCGCTGAACTCATCAATCAAGGGTTAGTGTCCTGGAAGCCTGGGAGAAGTTTTCCCTCATCAATAAGATTCTGTAAAGCTTTGTCCCAAGTGATTCCAAGGTGCCTCTTATCCCAGTCCTTCCTCGAGCTCTTGTCAGCCCTTCTATGCGCAGCCTCCCAATCCTTGTAACTTAGACCCTCCGGTGCGTTTCTATGAGTCGCTGACGCAATCCCATCCCTCTGTCTGGTTGGTCTGTATTCCGTTCCTGGTGCACGGAAGGAACTCGGGGCTTGTTGCGATGATGAGCCGGAGGTTGCAGGAGTCGAAGAAGATGCCGCTTCTGTGGGTGCTGGGATGCTCTTTTCAGTGGATGAATCTGGTTCAAACGCTTTGCTAGAATTGTCCTCATGTGGTTGTTTTCCTTCCTCTTCTGCGGTTGTTGGGATGTTCCCTCCCAAATACGAGTCTGATCCCAAAGCCCCAAGAGATTTATTACCATGTGGTTTACGTTCACCGCTTCTTTCTTCGTCTTCTGCTTTTTCTTCCACTCCCCCTCCTCTCTTTTGGCGGTGAGCCTTCTGATAAAGACGTGGAATGAGATTTTCTATCTCCTTTTCGCTCAAATTGTGCGTTCTTAGATGCACCTTCCGGCTTGAATTGGTGAGGAAAACACCTTTACTTTTGCAGCCTTGAATAGGGCATGTCCATTTAGCCATTTCTGGCTTCGGGTTGTCGTCCTTCACCTCACCTTCGAGTGCTGTCAAGATGTCATCCTCGTTTTCACTGAATATATTGTCTTCACCAATTTTCAATAGCCCTAAATATTCAGCAAATTCCTCGACCCGGCGATACCCCATCATTTTTTGATGCTGAATCCACAGAGCCTGGTTCAGCGGGCGACCATCACAACTAACATCAGCCAAAGTCGCAATGGATTAGGGTATCCACTCTTCGCGCTCGTTCCTGCCAATCTCTTTCAAAACCTCATTTGCCTCCCTGTGCATTCCGCAATCTGGGTCGAACATGAAAATGCCGTGATCGAAGTGACGGCCGGGCTCCAAACGACGCTTTAGTAATTCCGAGAAGTCGACCTAGGGATAGAGACTGCGTCATGTTAAAGGACTCCCTCATAATATCGTATCTTCGCTGTATCTCCAATCTTTTGAACGTTTCCGCCAGCCAGCAGTCATAGCAAAGATAGGTTGCAATCAGAACTCTGGACAAAGACCGCAACGTCTTTTGCTACTCAGCCTGTCATTTCGAGGACAAGAAAAAACGGTATTCCGAGTTCCCGAAAACTTCGACCTCTCGCTAGACACTAGGAAATTTTCAAATCTACACTGCTTATCCGGGCTTCCATCCCAAAAAGCAGGGAATCTCACGCTGTGTGGAATATAGACCCTCGAGAAACCCCAGAAATACCACCCTAGTGACAGGTTGAGCAAAAGAAACGAAGAAAGAACCTAAAACGAACCTTGCAATGGGCTCCGTCGCGTCAATCACATATGAAGGCTCAATAATCACCAAACCATGATCGTACCGGCTCTTCTGGTACGCTTTCGCCAATTTCTGCAACACATTATCAGTTTGTGCTTCATTCTTCCTGCAAGGAAAATTTCAACCTACATCCAAGTTGTTCTTCCAACCTTCACTTCCAATTCTCTTATTTTCCCGCCAATTGCTGATTTCCTTTTCCTGATCGTCGCTAGTTTCGTTCTGACTGATTTTTTCTTCCAGTGTCACATTGATATCCTCGAGCAAGATGCCGTAAACAAGGAGGCTTTGTTTGTAGAACGTAAGCAACCAGATATGCTCAGCGTAATTTGTTGCTGCGACCCCGATTTCATTCAGTGCTTCCTGAGACACTGTTTGGTTCGTTGGATCAATGAGATAGGTGCGTATTTTAGGTACGCTGGATGTTTTGATTTCGGCAGGGTCGGCAGTGGTGATAAAGCTGGGTTCAGGTTCGCCGTCCATCTTGCTGTCTTGTGTTGTGTTGCTTCCTTGCTGCTGAGAATACCCTGAAGTGTTGAGGGGCAGATATACTCTACTTGACAAAGGCTGCTAAATCTGCAGCTGAATATTCCAGTGTCTTTCCTTCCGGTTCTGGTGAGGAGGATTACCTTCGATCAACTTGTTGTGGCATCCAGCAAGAGCAAGAAAGCGTTCCCCCAAACATCATTTTCATTGTCACAAATTCACGGCGTGTTCTCGATCCAAGCAAAACTAGAACTCCTTTTTTTTTACACTCCATAAAACGCACTCCTCTCCTCTCCTCTCCTCTCCTCTCCTCTCCTCTCCTCTCCTCTCCTCTCCTCTCATCTCATCCCTTTCTCCAATTCAAAGCACTTCACTCTTCACAATCACACTTACAATTTTTTCGGAATCAAGCACCGCTCGCCATCACATCATGGCTTCAGCAAATGGCAACAGAGAAGAAGAAAAATTCATCATCCGGATCTCTGGCGAAGAAGATGGAGATATTGAGATGAATATGGGGAATTCAACACCGCCAGCAATTCCACAGAGAGGTGGATTGCTTCTAACTTCAACGACTCTCATTAAACAAACCGGCTCAGCGGTCTCTGGGAGACGGATCGCTAGGCCGAGTGGG
>JAAMPI010001484.1:0-13865 GCA_013054445.1 Cudoniella acicularis | reverse complement strand
CTAGAGAAAACACTCAAAATCCCCATCTTTTTAACCTTCTCCTCCATCTCCTCCACACTCGTAAAAGCCTGACCACCAAACAAAATATGACCCGTAGCATCCAACTGAATCACCCTAAAATCAACCGGTGTTGTTCCCTTCAAGAAGGCAGCATCGCCTTGCTCCAGCTGGCCAATCGATTTCACGTCCGAGAAAAGTCCTGAGATGCCGGTGGGGACGGAAGCGGAGGCGGGGAGGGAGAAGAAAGGTGTGGAGGTGGTTGCTGGGACGGGAGAAGGTGGTGCCGAGAAGCCGGTTACACCGGGGAGGAGGTGCGCGGGAAGGAGTTGGGTGTCTGTAGAACTGTGAGTGTTTTTGAAGGGGGGGAGAATGGGAGGGGAGACGAACTGAACATTACGGTATTAGCGCTGTCCCAGGCGGAGGCGGGGTGTGGATCGACGAGGATGGATTGCTTGATGAGTCCGCCTGCCGCAATAGCCATTTCGTCGCTAGAGGGCGCGTTTGGGTTGGTGATGATGCCGCCACCGGTGATGTTGAGGACAAGGTAGACTGTGGAGTTCTGGGTGTTTGTTAGCGGAGGGAAGAAGGTGGGTACAAGTTTGGTAGGGTTTGACTTACGTGGAGAATGCTGTAGTGTGAGATGAGTCGATCTGCTGTTGTTAGTGGTTTTGCGTAGTGCGATGTTGGTGCGAAATAGATGATGGACTTACTATTCTCAAGACGACGACTTGCAAATACGATACTAATCTGCTCAACGGGGGTACCAATCTGGGCAGAAATCTTCTTTAAGAGCTCGTAGACAGTGGCATTCTCATGAATCCGAACCGCCACCCACGTGTCTCCCAATCGCAAAACCTTGACCGTAATCGTATTGCCAGCCTTAATGGGCGTAATAGAGATTTGAATGCCACCGACGGATTCAAGGCTGGCAATTTGTGCTTCAACCGAGAATCCACTGCCACAGGGGACAGCAACAAATTGCATGACCTTTCCATCGGTCTTAGCAATGCCATCGAGCCAGAGTTGGCCTTTATGGGATGGGTCAACGACGACATAATCTTGGATGGCTTTCTTCTCGTTGAGGAGGCGAGCACGGCGGAGCATGGTCGCCATGGCTTCGATGATGGGCTCACCGCTGATGGCGTTGATGCCGCCGAAGTGGATCTTGACTGCGAAGGGACGGTTGGACTCGAAGTCGATTCATACGGCTTCTCTATCTGCGGTAAATGGTCAGTGTTGTTGTCGTCAAGTGAGGAGTACGATTTGTTTTCTAAGCACTCACCATGGACAGGCATAAAGGCGCCACCCTTCAAGGCTATGCTCGGGGGGAGCGTGCTTCTGTACTCGCTAGTATTGTACAATGGGAAGTTTCCGAGATTTGGAGGAAGATCGTATGTGTTATTATCATCTGGCTGTGCAGTTGTTAGTCGAATTCCAGGTAGATGGGAGACGCTACTTACAGCACGGACAGTGCGTTGGAAGGTAATGGTCATGGCCTTTTGTTCATCGCCCTGGTGGACATGGAGACATTCGTGGACCTTTTTGCCTGGAAGGGGATTGCCCAGATTGACGCGTAGCTGGTTGGCGGTCGACATCTTGAATGGTGGTGAGGTTTTGGTTTGGGTGTGCTTAGATTGCTCCAAGATTATCTTGGTGGCTAGTGATGATTCAGTAAGATAGATATCTCAGCGCTAAAAGAGTGGAATCGTGTTGTGGAGAGACGCGTCAAAGAGGAATGCGTAGCAGTCAAGGCGTCGAGTTGTTTTGCACCAGAAGCCTGTACTCGCATCTTTCGTTGCGCAAAATTCAGACCAGGGCACTTACCAGTTTTTGTAGGTGGAGAACGGCCTAATCTCGATGGTAGAGTATCAAGACCAGGTAAGTTGAGTTGAAGTGGCTTTGTTGTAGAAGGGAAGGAGACGAGACGAGGAGGCTTTCCCAGCCTTGAGCCTTTATAGCACGACGAGGCCCCTTCACCTTCACCTTCACTTTTCAGGCAACGAAGCGACTAGGCTTGAAACCCCGGACAAACATGAAAGAACCATAACGTGATACGCATTCACTCTTCCTGAGGACCTCTGACGTACCTTACTAGCCGTCTTTTCCAACCCCACACTGGGCTCCCAAGAACTTGGTAGAGCGTCTCTAAAAAACCCCTGACCAAGTGTGAAAGTACCTACCTCTAATTGGATTTCCCATGCCCGCTAAACCGAAGATTGTAGATATTATATCTTCATTTTCAACCTCCGAAAGACATTAATCCACTTTGATGACAATCTTCCCAAAATGCCCACCCTTAAACAAATAAATCAACGCCTCCCTCGACTCCTCAAAATTAAACACCCTATCAATAACTGGCTTAATCCTCTTCTCCTCAAAAAACTCCAACATCTCCTCAAACCTCTCCTTCGGCCCATTCAAAATGCCCTTCAACGTAACGTTTCTCAAAAGCGCCAGAACATTCGTGTTCAGTCTATCCCCAGGAGCGTCTTCCTTCCCAGACAGATATCCAATGCAGTCTATTAGTCCTCCGAAAGCTATGCAGTTGAAGGACTTCCGTAGTGTTTGTGCGCCGCCGTTTTCAAATATTATATCTACACCTTCGTCGTTTGTCATTTTCAAAACTTCTTTGTCCCAGTCTGCGACTGTGAGGTAGTTGATCGTCTTGTCTGCTCCTAGTTTCTTGGCTTGTTCGAGTTTCACATCGGATGATGAGGTAATGATCACTGTACGAACAAAGTCAGTATCATTCCCAGCAAGGTTCTTGGGGAAGATAACCTTCAGCCCCACTAGCTTTTGCAACCAGCAGCCCATTAACAGCAACACCTCCAGTTCCCTGGATGAGTACAGTCTCGCCTTTCCCACCTGGTTGCCCAAGAGGTCTCATCCCATTAATCGCCATCCAAGCCGTCATTCCTGCAATCGGAAGAGTGCACGCCTCCTCATCACTCAGGTATTCCGGCTTCTTCACCAATCCATAATCCGGGAAGACTCTATACTCTGCAAGCACACCAGGCAACGGCAGACCCAACCCACTCTTCATATGCACCGCCTTCACTTGCCCCTTCTGGTGCGTCTGGTTGAAGATGCTAAGCACCTTGTCGCCAGCTTTCCAGGTAGGAGAGTTGGAGGTTATGATAGTGCCGCACATGTCGGAGCAAGGCACAAGAGTGGGTGCTGGGCCACCAATAGTTTTGTGGTGATTGTAGAGGCCCATTACCACTTCCGTGTCGCGGTAATTGAGTGAGATGGTGTTGATCTTGACGAGGACTTCGTTGGGACCTGGGACGGGGAGGGGAGCTGTGGTTTCCTTGAGGTTTTCAAGGCCGTCTTGGGAAGAGATCCATTGCTTGATCTCTGTGGGAAGTGACATCTTCATGGGAGTAAACGTATGGGAAGACACGAGAACGAGTCTGGACTATCCCCAAAGAGATCTGAAGGAAAGCGCAATACAAAGATGCAGAAAGAGTAGAGAGAGTTAAAGAAAGAGTTCGAAACCCCAAGACATTTTAAAGAAAGACATAGGAAATATAAAACACAAAGTGCCCCCCTATAGCTTGTTGTTGTTGTCGGAATTCCGTCCAGTGTCGATAAGAGCTCGAGTCATGTTTGCCGTGGCGCATTTTGGTTCATGAAAGTAGCTGACAGATTGAGCCGGCACGTGCTTGCGCTAGACCAAATCCAGAGTTATTGGAAAGGAGTCTATGGTGTCGCTACCATGATCCGTTCTCCTTGTAATTTAAATTAACACTTATGATTATCCTGTGTTCGGTCGCGGGTCTTCTAAGTGCCGGTTCTAGGATCCAGTCTAGTTGAACCTAATCATATATTACCGTATCAAAATACTGAGATTCATATCGAGTTGAAGGGACCGAGAGAGCGTAGAAGACCGCTGAACATGTTCAAATCACTGTTCTACTATGCCTTATTCAAATAACACGTCTATAGACACTTCTGAGAAAGACCCGACTAATTACGGGTTATGCTCAAAATCTGGTGTCATTCATCCCCATTTCTACGCTCTTATTCAAAACAGCCTCCCCAATGCGTTCATCCTACTTTACATTACTGTATGCTAATCGTCATCATCATCACTGCTTTCCTCATCCTTTACTACAATCAAGCAGGGTTCTCGTGAATGCCATATCCTTCTCTCCTTGGTCCCCAAAACAGCATCCATCATGGTCCGCGTATTAGCTCGCGGCCTTGCTGTGCCTTCCTTATTTCCCTCTTCATGGAGAGGATCGTGTAATCGAGCCTCTTCGATAGAAGCACTAACTTCGAATTCGCCTCTACAGTGGGCAGTCATGCCGATGCTAACTTCTATAGACTCCTTTCCAGGTATCGGTGGCAGACTTTGCTGCAGGATGCCATTCCAGACTAGCTTCCTCGTGAGATCGAGAGAAGCATTATGTGATTGACTTCGTAAAGATGGCTGGATACGAAGCAATGGGTAAATTGGTCCCGTCATCCGGTTGCTTATTTTTACTTTCAGCTCAGCAAAATTGTCCGTGAGCACAAAGTGCTCAAAATCTCCTGGAAGACCACCGCCAACGAAAATATCGATCCCAATATCGTCAATTTTGACGGCCTCGATCATGCGCTGACTGAGCCTGATACCGCGAAGCTCAATTTCTCCTTTACGGACGGGCTCATTTTTGGTAGACCAGGCGCCGTGAAGAATTTTGAGAATCTCCTCTCGGTACCAAAAAGCCTCACGACTGGTTCTCTCCGTATCGGCAGAAACTCTCCCAGTACTAACAACAAATTGACGTTGACGAGATGGATCGAGAGCTGGAATAGCTGCGCAAGAATCTTCTAAAAACATGCGTGGAATAGGAAACATGATGCGGGAAGTTTTTCCTGGGAGAACCTCCTCTTCGATTGAACCGCCACCAGCAATATTCAAGTGGACATTGAGACTCGACGGCCAGGCATTACGAAGATCGAGTAAAAGCAAGCAATAATCCTCTGGGGTGATCTTGTCGTCTCCATCCTCGGTGCTAGTTTTTGCCCACAGCGACCTCGGAATATGCCCTGTAAGTGGAAGGACATCCATCCTCGCAAGTTCGATGCTCGCGTTGACAGTAACTGTGAGCGGAAGACTGACCTGTCGTGTGTGGAACTTGTCTTGGATGTCGTTATGAGAAACGCCAAGGCAAGCATAGTCGATTTGAACAGTAGCATTTGTCAGTCCAGGTTTACCAAGCAATTCCAATTCGAACGTAGATATCCCCCCGGGAGCAATGTATGGCTTCTCGCCATTTTTTGGTGCCCAGCGGAGTGCTTGTTTTCGCGCGAAGATGAGTTCGTATTCGTATAATTCAGCAGGCGATGCATCGCGGTTGCTGAGAGCTGTTTGTAGGGGCGCTTGGGTTGAGTCTTTAAACGAAAATAACAACAAATCCACGGGAGTATTAGGAGACAGATTTTGCAATGTGATGTAGAAAGTTCTACGCTCACCCTCTAACACCATAATCGCTGATTGTGAAAGAGTGCTGGACTTGACGACAACTACTGGTTGTCTGTCGATGACATTGAGGCCAAGAGAGACAGCTTTTGGGGGCACCATGGCCGGCGCTGTCGTCAGTGCTTTCGAATCAGTACTGGTAGGGCGATCCTTTGGCTTGAACAATGAGGCGACTCCGATCGTCTTGATTTTTACTGCAGACTGTGGAGACCATGGTTCTTCAAAAATAGGAAAACGCCTTTCTCGGCAGCCTCGGATTCGGATTATGCATCCGGTGATCTTCAATTGACCAGATGTCTTGGGAGTACCTGAAATTGTGAGAATCTGGGTTCGGTAGGGACCAATAACCGTCTTTTGTATAGACGACTCAAATTCAGCTCCTTCAGATTCCAGCTTTATGCTCTCAATTTCCACATCGAATTCATATGGATTTTGCAACGTAACTCGGAAGACTGCACCTTCGTCAGCTACTAGTAAATGATCCACCGCAGCATTATCGGGCGTCCGCAGAAACGGGTTGTAAATAAACGGATTGGTCTCTCGTGATGTGGCAACTTCCGTCGCACCAGGAAGTTCTTTTTTTGGTGTGAGGTATAGGTGTCCTTGCCATTGGCAAAGGCTCGAGCTCTACACCACGTACAAGGAATTCATCCCAATACTCGGCAGCGAGATCTTTAACGCCCAAGGGTCTTGCCGCAGCAAGTGTTCTCGAAATGTTCGTGGCAAGTCTGACTTGCTCCTCCCGGGTCATTGATGGGGAGGCATCATCACTTCGAGGTCCTGGTGCGACTCCACTACCTGCGGTTCTCAAGAGATCTGCTGTAAACCTGAGCACCCCGTGAAAGTCCGGCAGAGCTTCTGAGAGGTTTATGCAGGATCGCAGAACATCCAGCTTCAGGTTCTGGCCACCAAATAAGCGAACCGTCGCATTTTCCATAATTCGCATGATTGCGGCCTCATTCGAATCATTCTGAGCCTCATTTTGTCCCGGATTCCCAGCAGAAGTCACGACGCCATAAGTTTGACTTAGCAAACCAAGAAATGTGTCCACGCCATTTTCTACATCTCCTTCACCAAGATCAAGAGCACTGGCGCCATTTGTATGGCCATTTACAGAATTCAGTGCTGCTAGTCCAGCCGCGGGATGGACGCCCATTTCTGCAGCACCTTTTATGCGGGCTTGAACAAGGCCTGGTATCAACACGGAAACGAGCTCACGCATTACCATAGCCTTTTTCCGGTAATACCCCAAAAGTCCCAAAATCGATGCTATTCCGCTCAATACAATTGTACGATCGACAAGGGAAATAAATTCGGGTGACGACGATGCAGGAAATGCTCTAAAAAGTGTTGCTATAATTTCCGTTCTTGTGGGACGGATGTTGAGTCGTGGGGGGAGAATATTTGGGCGTTTCTTGAAAGGCGTAGCAACAACCAAAAGCTGGAGAACATCGTCATCCAGTGCACCCCCGGCAAGATGAATAACAGTCAACAGTTTCGAAAATCGTATGGCCGATTCGGAATATGGGAACTGAGGTAAGGATTCCCCGGTGTTATTTGCAGATCTGGCATAGAGATTCAGTATACGATCCAATAATTCCGGGAGCAATAATGTGAGGTTTTGTAACGACACAAGACGACTGCTTGTGAGACCTTTTGGTTCTCCAGGGGTCGAGGATTGTGGCGCCTTTTCTGCAGAGGCGTAACAGATTTGAGGGATTTGGAAATCCATTCCAGTCCATGCGAGCATTAGCATGCTTACGAGGATATAATCGAGAGCTTTGGCATGCCACAAGTGATCCAAATTATATTTCGCAATCGTTCCAGCTTCGGTCAGCTCCTTTAAAGCATCCATCCACCTACCAGCCTGAAGGTACAGCGACCCGATGACAATTCCAATTCGCCCTTTGCCAATATTCCTCGACCGCTCACTAACACTACCAGGCCCAAACCCCTGGACAGGCACACGATCTCGACTTGTATCTCTGACAGATTCCGCATTTGCTAATCGTGCGGGAATTGTTCTCTGGGAATTCCTAGCATCGACGCTGTTTGAGCCCACAATCTGATCAAATGTGGTAGGTAATTCAGACTGGAGTCCGTTGTTGGGTGTAGACGGTCGAGCAGAAGGTGTGGAGCTATTGGAGTCTGCCGAACGAAGTTGCGCCGGCATTGACATTCGAACGTGACTGCGATCAGTACTGCCAGCAGGAGAGCCGGATCTCGAATTGCTTCCTGGCAGCGAATATTGCGAATTCCGCCGGGAAGCCATTTCTGCTTGTCCCAACTGCCACGCCGTTCCATTATATTGCCGGTTGAGCTGAGATTGGTTTGGAGACTCGATCGTATTCAGCGCTTGAAGGGATTTTGCCAAAGTTGTCATCTCTGCTAATAAGAGGGAGGAGATATCACACATTATGGTTTTCATTGTCGTTCGTCTGCATTCGGCAGGAGGAGGAACAGGAATAAGGCCTTCTGGTAAAGAGCCAGCTGAACTGGCGTGGACATAATCGAAGAGCAATAATTGATGCACCAATCCCTTTGGATATCTATCTCTGACATCCTCCAAATCTTGATATAGTTCCCGCAAGTTGTGTTCTGGTTTGGGAGGCCCATTGCCATTAACACTCCTCCTATTATTGCCTCTATATGGCACACGGTCTAGTTCTGCGCCATCTGCAATAGCAACAATAACCAGTGGTTCACGGTATATTTCGAATGGGGACAAGGCCACATGTGAGGGGGGGAGGATAAGATGTAGTGAGGTCGTAAACAATCATGCCAGTTGGAAACGCCAAAGGCGAGAACATATCTATGGTCTATTAGCCATATTCGGGGAAAGGAGGCCTCTCTTACTCCTATGTGGCCGTCCATCAGGACTGATGTCCCCCAGCTGCACAACATTCTCAGGCCGTAATCTCTCCACAAAACTCAAGAACCTGGCCCTTTTAATCTGCCCGATTGGCAGAAGCACTACTCGTACTCTGGCTGGGGCAACTGGGGACAACTGGTCGAGCATTCTGACAACATTTGGGAGATGCGCCTGAGGTGTGGACGCGGAAATCCGTTGGGAGGGTTGCCAGTACGAGCAACTATGGGCTTCTTGGATGGGTCATGTTTTCGCGAGTAGAATAATAGCAATCCGGGAAGGGGATGAATGCGTGAGCCGCTCTATAGTCTTCGGTGATGTCTCGTGTGCTCTATGTTGAATCTGCGCCAGTGACCTTGCTGGAGCTTCAAAACAGGGCGGTGAAGATTCTGCCCGGCGGTGCAGCAAGTAATCCGGCCGGCGCCAATAACCGAGAGCATTTCAACGACAATCCGTTCCTTATTTTACAGCAAGTGCATTGAAGATTTCCTCGCTCTTGACTTAGATGAGATGAATGCTCAAAGTCTTGACTTAAATGATTATTTCTCACTAGTCGTGAGATATCAATCAACCCTCTTCGCCTTCATCCTCTCACTTCAAATTCACGAGTTACACGAGAATCTTTGCAAAACAGGACGTTCTTAACATCAGACTTCAATAGCATATTTGCTCGGAAACAACCAGTCGTATGCGGGACTCCCATCTGAAAAAGTCTGAGGTTGAGTTCTTCTGTTTCTGCCATATTGGTCTAGTTAACATTCGTATTGTAGACGTACTCGCTGAAGAGACGAGGAGGGTTGCGTTTCATCTGGACTTTCACCAACCAATTATAAAGAATGCACTCTGTTTGTAAGGATCTATTTGACAATTGCACTATTCAGTATTGATCATTCAATACGATGGTTGGCTGTTCTTACGCCAGACCACCCCTGAATCCTTGGGAGGAGAGAAGCTTGTGGGGAAGTGGTGCCTACCACAGCAACATGGCTTCTTCAGCCTCATTTTATCCTTGCAAGTAAATGGACCACAACCACATACATTTCACGATCCCTCATTCTCTTGACACAAGCATATACATTGCCAAATTTTTGTGCGCATCGACACCATGAGTGCGAGTGCCACCGCCGGACCCTCTAGGGCACCAAGATCTTCTCAACAACATTCTGCGAGCCTTTCAACCTCGCCCCGCCGTAGCCTCGTCGAACCCCTCATTGATGTCGAGGAAGACGCAAACTTCCCACAGACAACGGCTGCCGACCAGCTCTCCTCGGCAGAATGGTGCTCCAGCCTCGTCCACCGAATACGCAACGAATACTCTCCTGCGACTGCCGACTTCATCTTCTCTCTCCCACGTAAAAGTCCCATTCTGCGCGACCATGCAAAATGCACCGCCCTTCGATGTACCGCCAATGATACAAATCAAGACATCTAGTACAAATCATCACACTGGAAAAGTTGCGTGGGTTGCCGGTTTTGGGGGCCAGAACCTAACGATATCATCAACGTTATCGACAAAGGAGGCATTCCACTCATATCGCTGAGCCTCGACCTCGAAGGCGGGTTACGGATACGGGTAGTGAGGGCAACAGCCACATCAAAATACTTTGCAGTTTCACATATTTGGTCCGATAGCTTGGGAAACCCAAACGCCAATACTTTGCCAGAGTGTCAAATCCGGCTACTTGAGGGTCTGGGCCCGAGTTTTAGGAAAAGCTCGGGGATTCAGATAGTAGATCCGACGACAGCGGAGAAATTGTGGAAGGCATGTATATCGAAGGATACGCAGATGACTACTGGAGACTCGCCAGAAACCCTGCTATGGATTGACACCCTCTGCATTCCTGTGGACCCCGAGTATAGCCACTTGCGAACTCAAGCGATCAATAGTATGGCACAGATATATGCAAGTGCGGGATCTATCATAATCCTGAACCACGAACTACTGCAACTCCGACGTCAGGAAATGCCAGCCTTATCGATATCAGCGTACGTTATCTGTTCGGGCTGGATGTCTCGCTGCTGGACTTTTCAAGAGGGGCCGCTAGCAAATAAATGGCTTGTCTTGTTTGAGGACGGTGTTGTTTGCATTGACGACCTCTTCGAATCCATAAGGCATCGCCCAAACTCGAGTTCGCCGGTTCCCAGCGAATCGGATTTGTTCTCTTGGTATAGGAATATGCCTCGTCTGAGGGAATTATATGAGCAGCGAACCTTTTCTAGGTACTCCTACTCATCTCAAACCCTACCCCTACGCCACATATGGAACAATTTGTGCACTCGAACCACCACAAAGCGCGAAGATCTTATATCTATAATTTCTATTATGCTAGAATTTCGTCCTAGCGAGGTTATGAGCCTTCCGGTAGAGAAAAGACCGCTTTCAGTCTTCTATGCACAAGTCACCCTTCCCTTGGTGTTTTTATACCGTGATAGGCCAACAATCACCGATTGGGCTGACACGTTATTGGTTGCTATCGACTGTTGAGGAACTCCCTATCGATTCCGGCGGTGGAATCATGGTAATCAACCAATTTCTTTGCCCCTTGTCATTAAACCCCTTCTTTAAGTAATCCGAAGGAAATTTTATCCTCTCGGTTCCTCTTCTCCCTCTCCTTCTCGAAAAACCGTAATGTTAATAATTTGATGAAGTGGAGACGATCTCCCCGGGAGAACTTTTTTGTTTTTGAAATATCTAAATCCGGATACCTCTCGTACTTGCGCCAAGAGCAAGCACGTGAGTCTCTCCTGCCGGCATTTTACTTCATACGCGCTTCGATGGCCCATGACAGATGTTTTATCCTGTTGGATAAAACGAACAATCAGCAAATAAATGTCACGCTGCAATTAGATGAAAACCTGTATCTACCTCCGCTGGATATTTGTATTCTAATCGAAAGCAACAGCCTTAGAGCTGGACCTCTAATATCGAACGTTATTTCCGGGGCTTGTCTTGGCGTTCGGGAGCGACAAAATGTGTACACACAATTCTTTTACATATGCCCGATCAAGTATTTTGTGTCCGCTCTACAAGGTTCAGAGGTCGTGAGAGTTCCTCCTGCAGACTATGATAGCTACCCAGTGCGGAGAGGAGGGCTAGTACAAGGTGTTGAATATGTGATTGAACACGGTACATATTTACCCAAGAGATTAAAAACTTTGTCTGATTCGTGGACACTAACGTTAATTCTAGACTTCAGCAGTGCGGTCGAGCTACACGAATCAAGAATAACCGGTCAATCATTTGCCGCCTTACGCGAAGGACTTGTGACATACCCGTTGTCTATATGCGGAGTGTATTGGACTGTTATGTTTTTCGCTCTACTGTATGAAATCGGCCTTGACACCGCTATCATTCCTATACCCCTGCCCCTGGGTGAAGTACTCGGGACAGTACTCGGGGCATTGCTGGTAATCATATCTTTTCTCGGAATTTTGATATTCACCGAAGAGGACCACAGACTAGCTAGCCATTTGCAACAAATCGAATTCGACGCATGGTACACTTATTTTCACACCCTCGAGGTCAATCCTGAAAACTCGCATTTCTGTATCCATTTTCGCCCATGGATTACACTTGGAATCACAGGGCTAGGTACCCTCTTTTTACCCTTGCTAATTTATCGAAGACCCATTAATTTTGCTCTTTTCGCGACTCTCCTCCTTGAAATTGAGGTTAGCCATATCGCGTTGCGCTGGCTCCTCGAGATTTACTCACTTACCGGCACATGTAAATTTACTATGGTGGGCGGTAACTTATCGCTCCAAACTCCCAGAAAAGACCCTCCGGTACTACAACTTTTTTTATCACCCTTCGCTGCTTACAAAGTTCATTCGGTACATCATGGTCGTTTCGTCTCAGTTTATGTCAAATCCTGCCACATCTGCACCATCGAACCAGACCTTAGATGTTTCGACAGATTCTGAAGATGCAACTGACATTCTTACGAGTGGCCGACGGGGAAAAGGTCCATCTCGTACGAATGGAGTCACTGATGGACCATGGAATCGTTCCGAAATTGAAACTTTTGTTCCATCAGCCCACCGGCGTGAGTCCGCAGTTTGAATCTAGTTCAATATTTCAGGAAGCTAAATTTTAATCTTGCTCTAAACATCTTGAGATACATATTAAGCCGTTTAAATGACAAATCTCTCAATAACCTTGATAAAAATTCTCCATTTCTGTACCTCCGTGGTTTTCTACGCGTGCCATATATATGTATTTTTCCTTACTGGCTGGTATGTGCTATTATAGGGTGGTGCCTTGGATTCTTGGATGTATTCCTATGTTGTGGGCATGAGGCTCAAGTCACCATTGCACCATCCATTATCACGCCAATCTCATTAGTGATGGCCTCCATTGTGACGCCGGCTGAACTTTTAATACTCGAGCATCGGTGGCGAGAGCCGGCCAAGATTACGGGTTGGAAACGAATCTTCTATCGCGACTTGGACCACATTTCCAACATGTACTGCTCGCTTCACTACTCTCCACGCAACACCTGTCTTCTCCTCGCCCTTTGTTGTCCGGCCCGCTTCACTCATCTTCGTGTCGGATCGGATTTCGGTTCATGTTCTCAAAGTCTCCGTCTTCGCCTTCCTGTTTCTAATGAGCCTTGTACTTAGATGGATTCTGGAACTCTGCGTCTTCTTAGGAGAAAAATTCCCAGATAAGAATTTGTTTCGGCCGTTTGCCTCAACAGTAGACGGAGAGCACGTTGGATCGGGCAACGAGTTGCTGGATATGTGCTATGCTCGCTTATATGAACGCGCAAAACTTACGAAATTTATTGTGCAAGTCGCTGAGTTTGTTATACAGCCGAGGGACACGGGTGGCGTCTTACGTTTGGAAGGTCTCGAGGACACCGAAGAGGGGCGCGGAGGGCAAGAAATAAATCAGAATAGGCTAGGAGCATGGAGAAACAGCGGGACTGTTGGAATACGCTTAATCAAGAACTTGTTAGGGCATTTGTACAGCTCAGTGAAAATCATAGCAAGCCAGGTCTCGAAGTGGCTGTTAAAAAGGCCATCAGAGAGGAGATGGAGAGTGCTAGCTACGGGAGAAGAGATGAGGGAAGAAGTTGGACATGAGCTGCTGCCTTGTGTCGAGCATGCCAATTCCCGAGCAAGAAGGTTGCGAAGCAGTAGTATGAAAAGAGGGCAACGATTGGGAAAACGCGAAGATCTAGATTATATCTGACAATTTGACGCGCCGCGGAAGAGTTTTTTGATCTCAAGATCTGCGATGCAATCTCGCAGGTTACGCATAGCGCTCGAGTCAATACGCCGAACTGCTCCAATTCTGATCCAGAAATTGGAACGGGTATTGTTAGAGAAATTAATGGCGTGAGTTCCATAAACTTTTACATCTTTGATGTTCAACTGGAAGGGCTTGAAGACATCACTCAATGGCTACCATTCCGTCGACCCTTTCCAAACTTTCGAATCATTTTGCTGAAATCCTCAATTCCTCTTTCTAAAAATTTTAGAGAATTATTTCATTCGCCATATGTCTAAGTTTTGAAGTGT
>JAAMPI010001483.1:0-13880 GCA_013054445.1 Cudoniella acicularis | reverse complement strand
CGGGGCCATGGCCTCTCTCACCGGCGGCGAAGGCTACGAAATTTCTTACCTCCTCGACAACTACGACTGGGCTTCTATCAACGCCTCTCACGGAACCGTCGTCGACATTGGCGGCTCCCACGGCTTCGTCTGCGTCGATATCGCGAAACGCTTTCCCAATATAAAATTCATCGTGCAGGATCTCCCGAAAACAGTTGCCTCGGCGCCGAAATTAGAAGGCGATTTAGCGGATAGAATTACCTTTCAAGCTTACGATTTCTTTACCCCGCAGCCGGTCAAGGGCGCAGATGTTTATCTCTTCCGGTGGATCTTCCACAACTATTCCGATAAATATGCCACCAAGATCCTGCAAAATCTCATCCCAGCTTTAAAAAAAGGGAGTAAGGTGGTGATTAATGACCACTGTTTAAGAGAGGGGTTTGGGATGGAGGAGACGATGTGGGATGAGAAGATTATTAGGACGATGGATTTGGTGATGTTAAGTTTGCTGAATGCGAGGGAGAGGAGTGAGAGGGAGTTTGGGGAGTTGTTTGGGAACGTTAGTGAGGGGTTTAGGATTACGGGTGTGAAGAGGTGGAGGGGTGTAGGATGGGGATTTTGGAGGCGGTTTGGGAAGGGGAGGAGACGAGTTGAGGTGAATTGAGTTTGGGAGTATATGAAAAATAGCCGCTGGACTTGGATAAAGCCGACGAACGATGGGTATTTTCATGAAGGGTCGATGAATAGAGGACGACGGGTTTTCAACGACTGAGATGGTAATGGGGGAACTGGGTGCGGAGGTGGCATCCGACACGTACGATACGATACGATATGAACACCAACGGCGTTGGCAGGCTTACCTCTATTTCTCTCCCTTCCTTTTTCTTGTACATTTGATTTTATCACGTACAATACGATATTTCTCTTTCATCAAGGGGGGCCGGTGGGATTGGGTTTTTAGAAATAGGACTTTTACCTCACCTACCTACCTACCAGTCACATTATGGAAGTATTAGAGCTGGCGGCAGTTGCAGTAATAATAGGCGGAACTTACCTGTTTCTCACTCAATTATGGATCTACGAGATACAATTCACATATCAAGACGAAAATAGACAATTAGGCACAGTGATCTCTCTATCCACCCAATGTCTTTGCTCTTCCACCTAAAGCGTAATCGTATGTACCTTCACGCACAATTAGTAAGTATATCCTCATCACCACCTCCTTCCCACCTCCAAAAAAAAAAAAGAGAGAAAAACTCACAAATCTCAACTTCCCCTTCTCCAACCTAAACTCATGACTATCGGCGACACCCCCCACAGCCGCAAAATTACACTGACAAACCACACTCCCGAGACTCTGATCCACAACATACCTCCTCATATCATTCCTCTTGCTACTTCCCCCCTTAGGCGCGCCCGCCGTACAAGGGCTATTCAAACTCGATCCCTCAACCCTCTCGCATGGGGTTCCCCACGGAACGGCATTATAAGCCGTGGCGTTGGTCCACATATCTAGATACGCGTCTGCGGTTTGCATTAACAGTGCTCTTGTATCCCATTTCGAAGAGTCTGCGATAGGACTCCAATCTTCCTTTTGGATATACGAGAGGGTTTTAGCCGCGTTGAACGATAGAGACCCCGTCGTCGCTGCGATCGTGTCGATTAAAGTGACAGCAGTTCCATCCGCGGTATGGCGCAGCGACGTGCCGATCACGTATGGTTTTGGCGTTAAGGCAATCAGTTCCGTGTAAGAAGCGCAGGCGACGGTATCGGCTGTTGTTTTGCGGTGGCTGATAGTCAATGCTTGGCTTAGAACGGAGGATTTGACGTCGACGTTTTTGTTGTTTTCTTGGTATTTGTAATCGGAGGTTAAGAGGGTTTGGAGAGTACTGAGCGAACCGGCAGTTTGCGCCGAGACGTAGGCGTCTGCTGCGGAGATGAGGATGGCGCGGTCGCAGTCGCAGGTGACGGGGGTGAGGTGGGTTAGGAGGGTGAGGAGGAGGGGGAGGATGGTGCCGTGGTTTAGGGATATCATGGTGTTTGTTTAGGGGTTCGATCCTTGATGGGTTTGCCTAGATGTTGTTGATGTGAAGGGAGAGCATGTGGGGCTTTTATATTTCTTTAAACTTCGTATCTAAGGGGAGTGGACGAAGCCGGCATTAGATATAATGAGTGTCATAAGCCTCGGCAGTGCACTCCTAGGCTAACACCTAGATTACCCCCGCTCTGGATATAAAATTTGTTAATTAATTTGAGTTGATATGGTTGTTGGCAAAGAGGCTGAGGGGGCGGCTAAACAACCCCTGAATCAGGTCGCCTTGGAATATGTAAGCGAAGTATAATAAAACCCCTATTTCAATGTTATCTTATCATAGACCGTATCTGCTCTACAGAATGCGCTTTTATTTAAATAGAAACTTTACTTGACTCTTTACTACTTCATCTAAATATTGTCATCAGGTAGGTGTACATGGCTCTAAAACCATATCGCGAAACAACACTTCAAAATAATTAAATAACAACATACTATGATTAATAGAATTTAAATATAGAGCTATAGAATTCTTAGAAGAGGTATTATTATCAAGTATTTAACTTTAGCCTAGTGTTAAAGCCTTTTATATTTGAAGTGTTCTCCTCATCTAGGAGCACGTGACTATCTAGCTTCCAGTACCTGCAGCAAACATAGCATAAAATTTCTATGTTTCGCTCGTCCAGCATCCTTTTGTGTCTATTATATTTGGTTTCTAGTACTTTGTAATTCGGTATATAAACCAAACTCATCACATCCAAACCCCCTCTCCTCCTACCTTAGAATCAAAATCATCTATCTACCCCAGGTTCTACTGCCTCCCCTAATTAGCTACTTCTAAGCAAACATCGTATACACCACGGCTACCCACTTCGGTATACTTAGTCTTTTCACCACTATTCATTTGGGCGCTTTTGCTCCCCCCACCTGAGATTTGATAGACTGACTAATAGGAGACATCTTAGACAAGACAGCAGACTTTATAATTTTGAGAGGATATCAGGCACTTTACCCTTTCCTACAAAAAGAAGAAGAAATTCCAACAGTAACGAGGTGTGAGCGACTGAGTGAATATTGGGATTCCTGTTTAAAGGGTGGAGCGAGGGCCAAGAGTAGCTATATTCCTTGGCAAGGTCTTGGCGAATGGGTATCATCCCACCAATTCCACCTTTACTTCCCCATCTATTTGTTGATATTTCCTTCAATAAGATTCATTAAAGCTCTCATCCCAAGCTCCAGGTGTAGTTCGTTCCGAGTGATCACTGATCAACCATATCCCAAAACTCAAGTTGCAGCAGAGAAATGCAAATTCTTGGCACTGCTTTTCTGGTCCCCCACAGCCACGGCAAGCACAAGCAAATATTGTGGCTGGCTGGACAATGTCTAAATCAGCCACAAAAGCTTCTTCCAACCTGGAACTTGCCGTTGGCCAGGCTTGACGAAAAGCTGAGTTTTTCCCCACCTCATCTTGTCATTTGCTTCTCATACAAACAAATTAAAAGCACTCTGCTCGAGATTCAAGATGAAGACTCCTATTGTTGTCATCCTACTTGTGCTCATACGGCTCTGCATAGCGACAGATTGTAACCATGACAACGTTCTACGAGCACTCCTCCAAAGATCAACCGACGCATCGTCGTTCTGCGCTACATATCTTGGGCATTCAAGCCTATCTGCTTCCGTTATTTTGTACGATATAACCATTGTGGGAGGAACCTATACACAAACATATGGGCCTTCGGAGATTGCGACTCTCTTCAAACCCTTCAGCAAGACCATCAGCACAAAGACAGTCACAACCTCCTACAAATCTCAAGTGCCTACTCGGGAAGCCAGCAGCACCCAGTTCTCGATCCCCACACCCGCATCCTATGTTGCGACCTATCCCGTCTCCCGAATCAGCAGTGCTTGCTCATGTCTGTCGGTGTCCGTTCAAAACATTCCCGTTAATGTCAATTGCGACAACGCACCCACACAGTACGTGTCAACGGACACCATTACCGAGGCCACTGTCTTCACTGCGATTGGAGGAAAGAGCACGACCACATTGAAAGTCACAAACACAATCACAATACTCACCTCGACTCAAACCGTCACTTTACCCTTCCCTACTGTGTGCCCAGCTATGGCCGAGGCACAGTACATCGGGGTCGACGGATCTCCCTGGTTTCGCTCCTGCTCTGATTCCTGGGGTGGCAGCAGCACTCTCAGTTCTGGCACCGCTACAAGTCTTGACAACTGCATCGACCAATGCGTTGCAAACAACTAGAAAGTGAAATATACTCAATGTGTTGGAGTCGAGTTTGACCCTGCCAACGGCAGAACATGCAATCTTTTGAGCTTCGTTACCTTTCCGAATGAAAATGGAGACTTTCAAATTGCAGGCTTGAAATTTTACGAGCCGCCGTTTCCAACGCTCCCGCCTGGGTTCTGTGAGAGTGCTGTTTCTAGCTTCCTGGCAACGGCTTCACCGCCTTAATCGCAGCTTCCATTGGCAATGTTCTCTTGAGACTGTATTGGGAACATGGATGCCTATATATAAATGATTGGATTCATAGCGGGAAATAATCTTGGGATTTTTTTTAGGTTAAATATATATCTCATAGAATAGCTTCTACTTAATTCGAGCTAGGTATCTCTTCTTAAAGCTCGACTTTAAATATATCTCTCCTTATTGGGTATCTAAGACTATTAAGTCCTTAGTGTTAATAAAGTATTGTTAGAACTTAAAATAGCTTTTCGTACGCTAAAACAAAATATCTATGGTGTCAGGTTGTATGAAAACTAGAGCGGAAATAAGGACGCAATGGGAGCCGTTTAGAGACGTCGCGACGTAGCTAATAGGGATCTGTTTTACACGCGACATTTGACTGGCCCCGGGCCTCGGTGCACTATAGACTGCCTAACCTCGGGGAGCTTTATAGGCCTCAAGGGCTTTAGCGAGGAGTCTCAGAGGGTTTCATAAGGCTAGAAAAGACGCCAGAATCAGAGTTATAGGGGCGAAGAAGGTTGATTTAAGAAGTAAGACTGAAGGCAGCTATTTAAGTCACAGAAGAGAGATACTATAGCCTAAAATAGCTCGCCGAATCAGACAGCCTCTCAGGGCTCGTTCCACCTGAGGAGGTTATAGGCCTTAAGGACTTCAGGGAACTCCCTTCTAAAGACTTGTTCATTCGGCCTCGAGGAGCTTTATCAGCCCACTCCATCAAAGCCACTATGGATTTAACATTTGCTAGTAAGGAGAGGACGCTTCGGATCAGTCGGTAAAGCCAGATAGTGACATTAAAACAGTGGTATAAAACACTAAGCAGTTAACTACTTCTGCATACCCCTCTATATAAACGACAATGTTCGTTTCAAAGCAGAAATGTCCCTATCGTACTCAGCTTTTAATCCCTCAAGTTCTTACAATTTCTTTACCAATTATTTTCTATCCGAGGAACTTGTATTTGTCGTTCCAATTGTTTCAATCTCGTTCAAAGTAAACTCGTCCTTGCTACGCACCACTGTGCTCTCATTGGGGAAGGATGCCTTAGGAGTGCCATGCAGGCAGCTAGTTGAGGATGTAACGGGTGACACGGCCGAATTAGACGAGTGTACACGCCTCATATGATACATCGAATTGTCTTTACGGCTAAGCCTTTTTCTGCAGCGTAGGGCAGGCCCGAACATTGATCTTTGATGTGTGAGGCTATATCGTGATGCCTATCATCAATGGAGTTCCGGGCGTAGTATGCATGGGACCCACCAAGCTAGTGTTCAAGGCTGCATTTGGATCAAAGAACGTCATTCGGTTGCCAATCGGTCTGTGCTGCCGCGTTAACGAGTAAAGTGAACGGGGCAGGGCGTGGTTACACACAGCCTTCTCATCGAATTTAAAGCGAGGTTTTCTTATCCTGAGGATGCCTGCGGCTCTGGAGTATCCAATTCGAATGAAAGACCAGCTTCACTTTCCTGTGGCACCTCGTCTTGCAGGAGAGGCTTTTTCGCTATTGGCACAAAGGCCTAGATCACATTTGCCGGCCTCTTAACCATGTATTTCCCGAGGGTTACTGTTTGAACAGATCCGCGCTACCTTGAGTTCAATGTGGCGCCTTTTGATTAGCTAAAGAGGGCCTCACAAAAAAACTATGGGTTTAAATATTATGCTCAATCCGACGCAATCGAAGAAACAAGCCTCGTAGACACCTACCTCAATTGCCCATCTATCCTTCTTACTCCTTTTCACCCTCTATCACTTCTTCAAACCACTCATTATGCCTCTGAACCGCCAAACCCTTTGGAATGTCAAGGAGATTGCCCTCCAAGCCAACTATTTCCCAAGCACTGCACTCCCGTACTATCGGTATGCATGCCCTCTATTAATATCCTGAAACCCCTATGCTTGCGATTGACAGGCGTTATCTACAGGAACAACGATGGCTCCCCCCACTGGTCGAACTGGACTGATAACAACGGCGTCTTGCATTACACTTACCATGTCACTATTGACTGGCGCTGGGACAACAATCAGAAGACTTGTCACGTCAATATCGATCCTCAAACTGGGGCTCATACCGATACCACATGGTTTTAACACTATCCGAGTCTGGAGTATGGATAGTGGAGGTGGCAGATGGTAGAGATGGAGGCCTGGTGCATGGGTGTGGGACGGCACCGATATAGAATGAACGAGGAGTCAAATCAGAGAGAAGCATGTTGGGTTAGCAAATAGATATTTTGGATATCAAGGAAGACTATACAGTGCCTCCTTCCTTGATTCCCTTGCATAAATCTGCACAATGTACACCACACCTCGGCTCTTCATTTCTACTATACTTGGTTGGACACCCTGATTCTGTATTTTCAGCAAGATCCTCCCTAAGGAGTTAAGCAATTTCAGGTCAGCATAAGTTGATTGCATCAGTGTAATAAGTGTAAAGCAAGTGAGAAATTGAAGGTTGCGTTGGAAAGGTATAGGGCTTGCCGGGAGCTTGCTAGTTCCATCATAGATAAATGAGGGGCATATGCTAGTCTTTATTTGGATGTAAGTCATTCGCTGGTTTTAAGTGATTTGGATATTGAATATTCTGCGCGGTAGCTTTGTAAAAGTTGTTAGAATTTCGGTTAAACAACAGTGCCTCAAGAATCCCACAACGCTTTAAACTTGCTACCTTCGTCCGCAAGGAGTGCATCTGGCTCGTCACACTCCACAACTCTTCCATTCTCAAACACAGCGATTCTGTCAAAGTTTCTGATAGTCTCCAATCTGTGAGCCACGGCAATGATAGTACAATCCGTGAAATGGTCCGAGATGATTTTTTGCATGAGCCTGTCAGTCTGCAGGTCCACGCTAGCCGTTGCCTCGTCGATAATGAGGACTTTGGAAGACCTCAGCATGGCTCGTGCCAGACAAAACAGCTGGCGTTGTCCGTGGGACAATAAGTCTTCTGCTTCCATGAGCACATCTAAGCCGCCGGCATTCGTCACGGTTGACCACAATCCAACCTTTTTGAGAACTGCCTCAGCAGCAGCTGAATCGTTTTCTCCAAGGTCCAGTGGGTCGAGGTTTTGTCTGATGGTGCCTTTGAGGAAGATCGGCTCTTGGGGTATCACCGTTAGACGCTCCCGGAGTACTTTTCGTAGGATTGTTGACAGGTCAACACCGTCAATCATAACTGATCCTTCATTGATTTCCAGCATGTGGAGGAGTAGGCCTACAAAAGATGATTTGCCAGAGCCAGAAGGTCCACAAACTCCGATTTTCTGACCAGCGGGGATCGTGAGATCGATGTTATGAAGAGCTGGATGTTGGTCAAGTGCATAGGAGGCAGAGACATCCGAAATAAGGATGCTGCCCTTTGATGGCCATTCCGGCGGTACTTCTTGGGATTCTACCGGAAGATTTTCCGAACGAGTGCTACCTACGAACGACTTTATTCGGGAGACAGCACCCAACGAAGTTTCAGTAGCCGTCCATTGCATGATGCATGCAGACAGAGTCATGTTGAAGGACATGATGTTTATAAGTGCTAATCCGACAAAACCAGCATCAGCACCGTGGCGAAACCTTACTATCAATGCCACTAAAATGACGGCGAGGGCTGCCACAAGCAGATCGATAACCAGCATTAGCCATCTCTGGATGCAATACAGGAGGTAGAACGGCCTTTGAGATGCATCCAGAAAGGCCATGTTTCGTTTCTCCATATCCTTAGTCCATCCAAATGCTCGAATCGTGACCAGGCCGCTTAGAGTTTCCATGAAGTTGCTGTAGAGTGGTGCTTTCGCTTCGAGATCCATCAGCCTGATTTGGCGTGATGTGCGCAGATAGAACTTTTGCAACATGTACATTACGAGCAACACAAACGGCAAGACAATGGAGAAGTATGATGCCGAAATACAAACAAAGATCGCTTGTATTATCGCCATGAAGAAGTTGTTCGCTAGTATCAGCCCAGCAACTGGAAGTTCCGCGTCGATAACCGACAAGTCTTGGCTGAACCTATTGACAATCTGTCCGGCGTCTGTGGAGGTGAAGAAAGAAAGTGGCGCATTTTCGATGGTCTCGAGTAACTTTCCATGAAGATGGGTTGCGGAACGGGGTATCATGATGAGAAAGAGCATGCCAGTTAAGATCATGAGTGTGACCATGGCAACGAATTCCACAGCAACAAGTATGCCTAAGTAGAGGCCATTGACTGAGTTACCGTGAACAGCAATAGCGCTTGTCCAGAACTTGATCCAGAGACCTTCTCATCTTTAGCACATGTTCAAATTACGAATGGAATAACCCTACCTGGAAATCGCAGAAGCACAGAGTAGCAAACCATCAAACCCATCCATACCCCAACATTTCGCCACCCAGCGCTCGTGAAGTAATATTCGTAGATAGCCCAATTCCCAATGGGACGATGGAGATCGGCTGCGGCATTTCGTCGTGCCGTGTCATCATCTATCTTTACCTTCGCGGGAGCAGTTTCTTCTTTAGGCGCATCTTCGGCTTCTGCTATATGTCGCGCCGCAAGTCCAGCAACGTATCCATTGTTCGCGGCAAGATCTCCAAATTTCCCTTGCTCTGAAACTGTGCCTTGAGCACTGAGTGCGATAATGTGGTCAGCGTAGGATAGGCGATGAGCTGCGTGTGTGACTAGTATGACAGTTGTACCTAGTCGACGAAGCAGCCCGTTCTTCCCGAGTAGGCGTGAGAAGATACGGTCCTCGCTTATGGCATCCAGACCACTGAAGACATCATCTAAGATCAAGACCTGTTGTCGCGAATAAACAGCTCGAGCAAGTGCCTATCTAATGTTAGCAGGAGTAGTGACGTAGTCAAGAGAACCTAGCATACTATACGCAACCTTTGACCTCCAGAGAGTGCACCACCTGCCGAGCCCGCCTTGGTACTATCGCCCTCGGGAAGTGTTTCGATGTCCGTGTCAAAAGCGCAGGCATGAACAACCGTTGCGTACCATTCGGGTTCAAAAACAGACACTCCAATAATGTTGTTTTGAACACTACTATTCTGGATCCAGGGGACCTGGTCAACGAATGCAGCATGTGCTATGTCGATGTAGACATTTCCCTTTGATGATGGAGTTTCTCCGAGTAGACCTCGGAGGAGGCTAGACTTACCACATCCGACTGGGCCCACAATCATCGTTAGATTTCCAGGTTGAAAATCGAAAGAAACGTCGTCAATCACAGGATTATCTTCGTCAGACCAGGCAAGTGTCAAGTTTCTAACGCTGATGACAGCTGGCGATGCGCTCGCATTTGCTCGTGGTCTGATGTCCTCCAACTCAATATCAGGACCGACGGTTGTACTCCTGGCAAATGTATCCAGCCTGGCTACGCCGCTTGATCGACCTTGTAACGGTGGCAACAGCATTCGATGATCCCTTTTGGTCGGCGAGGAAATAAATGACTGAATTCGATCGAAGCAGCCAATAGCTGCTATTAGTGGTGGAATTGCGAATACAATGGCGCGAATCGGTGCAACCAGCAAGGCAATAAGTGAGAGCGCCGTGAATGCCGAGGCGACATTAAGTGTTTGTCCATTGATGGTGGCTACTATGACATAGAGGGAAAAAGCAGCTCCTGGAGCGAAAATGTCGGACATATTGCCGAAGGCGAGCATAACGACAAACAGCTTCCTCATTTTCAGGGATTTGGCAATTTCGTCCATTCTGAGCTGATAGATAATGCTGGACATTTTTGAGTTGAGACCAAGCATTTTGACCCCCTTCATTGCCTGTAGCATCTTTGCGGTAGCATCAATTCTGGTCTGAATCCTTTCGATCCAGGTCTTTTGAGCCTTTCCCATGTGTCGTGAGATCAGAAACGGGCCGGATATTGCTAAGGCTGTTATGAACAAAGGACCCAAGAGAGCCACACCAATCTCTTTCTGTAGCAGCCAGATTGCCAAGGCGATCTCCATGGGACTTGACCACAGATTATGTATTGATAGAATAGCAACACATATCCGTTCAACATCCGAGGACATTAGAGTAACAGCAGCTGATTCATCAAGACTGGTAACTGATAAGTCCAGAGTTTGTGCATAGATAGCATTCACAAGTGAACCTCTGACCATTGTTACCATTCTGTTCGCCTTATGCTGGTAAGCACCACCAGCCACGGCTAGGCCAATGTAAACCAGTCCAAAAGCAGCTGTCAGGCCCCATCCACGATTAGTAGCGGATTCAGAGTCAGGATCGCTCACGAGCTCTGTGATACTGTTGATAAGTAAGGGCTGCATAAATCGAAAGAATGTCAACGCTAGGCGCGGCAGCACTGAAGCTGCAAGAGGCCCCAACATCGTGCGTAACATGACCCAGACCAAAGTGTGTTTTTCGGGATATTTATTGCCTGTACAGCGTATCAGTACTTGGACAAAGAAGGATACGCAGGGAACGGATGACGGACGATTTGCCCAATGCCTACTGAATTTGATTTCAAGAGATTTCGATAGCAGATCTCCATCAGCTTCAAACAGATCATCTTCATTGACAACATTTCTGAAACCCAGCCGGAAGAGCGGATTTAGCCACCAGAAGAGACCGCGAGAATACAGCCCACTGGTGGCCTCAGGAGAGCGGTCGACATAAGACGGAAACAATATTCTCGTTTTTTCTGTTGCTTCAGAGATAAGAACGAGAAGCTTGACGGCCAGAATAGAGGATGCTACTCCATTTCCAGCTAGATTATCTCCACGTAGCCACCTAGTACGAAGCTGTGCAGCATCAAAAGGCAGCGTAAGAAGAAGATAAGCGTTGATTATTGAGCTTGGCCGGATGTTTTTACTATGCTCAAAGTATGACAGGAGACATAGACCGAGCGTGGCTACAAGTGCAAGCAGAGCAGCGGCTAGTGAAGCACGAGTTCGAAGTGATGATTGGGATACTTCAATGACATTGGCGACTTGTAGAATACTGAAGATGGCGAGAAGAACCTGTTTTTCGTCAGTATGTAGCTACTACGAATAAGCTAGGAAGCTTACAATTTTGGTCGTCAGAAGATAGCTGCTAATCACTTTGCGAGGCGTCTTCCATAAGTGTAGAATCCTCGGGGGTATCAAAAGCAGCAATAAAGCCGACGGTGCGATTGATAAGATCGTTTCCTCGAACAGAAGGGTGAAATCGAACGTTGCTCTACCAGGAAGCTCGAAAAATGGCCCAAAGCTATTGTCGTCTGCGTATGCGGTTGAGTTGATCGCTCTCGATTCAAGATGCGCAAATCCCGAGTATGTGTTCATGATGTAGAATAATATTTGAGCAGATGAACAGTTCTCATGTCATTATCTATACGGCGAAATGGTCTTAAATATCTCCCCTTTTTGTGGCAGCCTGGTGTCGACAAGCACTGAAAAATTAATTCGAGCGATGTTACAGCTGCCGCTGCATCGATTGTCAGCACTAAAACCTCGGAAGGGGCCTAAGAGCGCCAAGGTTTTGGGTTTTAGAACCCCCACTCTTCCCATCCATCAACACATTATTCCTAACCTCATAGTCGAGATCAGCATTGGATGTTGAGTGGCTTCTAGGCAGAATAATTGGTATTAATTATAACTTAAGTCTGCCTTCTCCTTCAACAGAAAGTGCGTCGTTGTTGACGCGTCAAGGGTTTCAATTCTCAGGCAGCCACTTTTCGGACTACAAGTGGTTCTACCGCCTGTGCGCACGACATATCATAATATTAGCACGCAATACAATAATTCTACAGCATGTAAGAGACGGATAAGAATTATGTCCCAAAGCGATAGTGCGTCAGGATCATTACTACCTGACAGATGCTGGCGTATATAAGGAGAAAAATTCAGCTCCTTAATACTAGTCCCTGGAAGATGCTGTCCTTCTAGATTGCTAGCTTTTAACACTACAGAGCGATTTTTCCACGATTCAATAGATTTGTCAAAGTTAAACTCTCTTTTCATACTATTCTTTTGAGTCCGTCAGCAACTTTGAAAAGCGCCTCAGTTTACTTTGAATCTCATCAACTGTTATACCCTCAGCAATCTCGATAAGAGTCAGCCCTCTGGTAAAATTCACGTCGAATACACCCTGTTCAGACATCAGCCCTCCCTATTTTTTAGGCGTTAGAATAAACCCAACAGCCCAGTAATGATCACTGACACGTAATGTTTGCCCTTCAATGGATAATTGCATTTTTTTGCAATTTTTGGGTTACATTTCTGTCGGTATGCTCCATGGTCACGAATTACAATTTGCTACAGATCATCTATCTCACTTCTTGCTCTTCCATCTACTGAAGCCTGCAATGTTAGGTGGCACCACTACCGAGTTCCAGTCTCGAGTTGTCAGACAATTACAACCTTCAAAAAGAAAAATATGAACCTTGGGCTGCATACGCGCAGTCAAAGACCGCAAATGTCTACATGGCCAATGAGATTGAACGCCGCTACGGATCCCACGGGTTACATGCAACGAGTATTCATCCTGGTACAGTCACGACTGGCCTGGGGAAATACTTACCTAAATATTAGATGGAAGCAATGTTACAAGACCAAGCCCTGCTCAAAGTCTTGAAAAGTCATGAGCAAGGAGCAGCAACCACCTCTGGGCTTCAATTGGCAAGGAGTGGGAAGGTAAAGGCGGAAAGTACCTTTCTAATTGCGCTGAGGCGGAGCGTGATGCAGATGACGGTGACGGAGGGAGCGGAACGTGTGTGAGCCACACATACAATCCAGAGGAAGAGGCTAGACTTTAGATGAATTCGTTAAATATGGTGGGCTTATCAGGCGCAGAGTGGAGCAGGAGTGACGAGGTAAGAAAGGCGTATTGTAGTTAGAAAACATATGAATTGGGATGGGAGCCAGACAACTGTGTGTTTTCGTTTAATGTGTTTGCCGTAGATTGATTTCTTACGTGCCCAGACCAGTGTGGGAAAGGATTGATCATATTAACTAATTATGAATCTAACTTAGTCAAGTAATTTTGATAAGTTTGCACTTGATCTTGGTGAGGCATTCCCACACAATTTGGTCCTTTCGAAGTGAAGCACCCGTGCGGAAAGCATGTGCTCTTGGAAGACCCACTCTCTCATATGCAGTGGTTCGTTCAATATCCGCCCGTCTAGAAAGGTCCTGTCGAACAGAAAGTATCTGACGCTGTTAGACTGCGGATCAATGCTTGGTGCCACTATAAAGTCAGGCATAATTCTTGCCGGACCTCTGCCGCGGAACAGGTGCAATCGTACATGTCGAGTTGGCATATACGCGCGCATCGTAGAGCCCTCGCGCTCCCAATGATCGGCAGAGTCCTGTATGATGCAAAGTGTATCAATCCAGAAGAACGGACCCGAAGGGTAGTATAAGGAATCAGTTAATTTTCCGTAAACCAACAGCAACTTGTAAACCGATTTTTTT
>JAAMPI010001482.1:0-13885 GCA_013054445.1 Cudoniella acicularis | reverse complement strand
TGCGTGATCACGTGAGCTAATAAACTTTTTGTTGCATGTCCACATTCCGAGCAGTTGGCGTAAGGCTGAGATTACGACTTTCTTTCTTTTCTTGTTATGCATCGAAGAATCTACGGGGTATCATTGCTCTTCTAATCAAACATCTGTTGGAAAACTTCAATAGAGGGGTCGATCCTGTGACAAGAGATTCAGCGAGGACGATGGTGACGACGATAGAGGTATAGTTAGTATATGGACCCCATTTGAGCCTCCTCTGGCGGATGGACAACACATGCCCGAGTCCGCCGTGGCAGGAGCAACCGTTTGCCCGGATCTGGGCCGAGACAGACCCGAGAACAGCAAAGGAGGAAGTATCAAAGGTGATGCGAGACCCAACCACCGCCATCTACATAGATGCCTCTGCAAAGGATGGGAACCTCGGAGCGGCGGTGGTAATGCTAGACGCCAACGACACGGTGTGCAGAGCCAGGCAAATCGCGGTAGGACCAGACTGGAAATAGAACCTCCCGAGTCCGGAATTGATCGCCGTATACTACGCGATAGATCTGGCCATATACGAGCAGCGGGCCTCCTTAAACCCTGGAAGTCGAACGTACACTATCTTCACCGACTCCCGAACTGGGCTCCAAGCCCTTGCCAATCCCCTCAGAAAACCAGGCTCACAAATCATCCAAAAAATCACCGACATTGCACACAGAGCTAAAGATACACATATACGCCTAAACCTCAGGTGGATCCCGAGCCACAGCGGAATCAAGGGAAATGAAGAAGCTGACCGACTCGCTAAATTTTCAGTAGGGCAGGTTCCCAATCACCGTTTCTCTAGACTAGCCTCGCTCAGCGGAAGGTGACGAAGGCAGACACGCTACGGGACTGGAGCATAGAGTGGAACAGGTCGGTCAAAGGCCAATATCTACGTAAAATTGATGAGGCAGCCCCAGGACCACATGTACGGAAACTATATGATCACCTCCCACGACAACGAGCGGGCCTCCTCGCTCAACTGAGAATCGGTCACAACTGGCTACAATGCTTCAGCAAACGTATGAATTTTTCGGACAGTGATAGATGCGAATGCGGGGCGGTAGAAACAGTAGTCCATGTTTTTATAGACTGCCCAAAGCTACGAGAGCCTAGACGCCAACTACGCGAAGCGATCGGAGACCGCTTCAACAACCTCGCAGCAATGCTAGGTGATAGAACACAAAGGAGAAGCAAGATTACAGCCAAAGAACTCAACGCCGTTTTAGATTTTGCAGAGAAATCTGGGAGATTCAGGAAGAGAGACACAGAACTAGACAGCATGAACGCCGGGTAAGAGAGAGTCTGCGTTCACGTAACCGTAGAACAACGAAATGTAAATTAGATTTAGAAGCGACTAGTATGTAGCCTGCATATCCTGGGAAAGGATGGGTCAGGGTAAATGATATCCACTCCACTCCACTCCACTCCACTCCACTCCAATCCAGCCTATTAGTAGACTGCGTGATGGGTACCCGTACACGGACCAGTTGGTCTGTGCCTAGCCGTGCGTCGGGTAAAGCCCTAAGGATTTTTTTAATAAATATCGGATTTTCGTAATAGGCTTGAAATTTCTAGTTCTGTTAAAAAATCCGTATTAAATTTAGCCTAGAAACAAGAGAGAAGCACGGCCGAATGGGTACCCGTGGGTTACCCATCACGCAGTCTACCTATTAGTTGTTCATCCGCCAGAGGAGGCCCAAATGGGCTCCATATACTAAATATAGCTCTATCATCGCCATCACCACCCTCTCTGCTTATTACAGGATCGAATCTTCTAACGTGCATCCCTGGGTACCGAAAAATTGTTGTTCGGGCAAGCCAGGGTTCTGAGTGATAGTCACGTGCCCACAGGTATATAATACCTGGGGAGGTAGCCTAGCTCTTTTCAATCCAAGCATGCTACTATAATCACTTCTTCTTCCAATCTCAAACTAAAATCTTGCGTGCCGAGACGACTTCATGGTTTAGAGGTCTCAAATCTCTACCAGAATGGGGTTTTAATTAACATGTCTCCTCAGTGGTGAGATATTATGAGCATATTTCCTGGGAATAATTCATTTTTCGGATTTGGATAAATATACTTAACCGCAAAGTAAGCAAATATCCTCCCAATCATAGTAGCTCATTAAACATTCACTTTATATACTTATATAGTAGAGTCGGGACTTAAAGTACTCTTTATCCGGGCCAAGCCATGGACAGACAATACTTAAACAAAGGCTAGCACTTTCAATCCATTCAAATTCCATTAGAAGGTTTCCAGTTTTCTATCCTATTCAAGATGTTAATGTTCAACTCGTTATTCAATGCTTTGGGTTGTTTTATTTTAATACTTGCAAATATTGGAAATGCAGCACAAACATCCAAATACCCCGGACTTGGGAAATCTCTTAAAATAGGGATTGTATGTAGTCTCCCTATCTTAAAAACATCAAATACTGACATGTATCTCCTTTTCTTCTTAAAGCTTCTATATGAAGGCTGGGAGCCCCTCGACGTTATTGGTCCCTACGAAATTATTATGAATGTAAGCCTCATGCCATGTACTCCTTTCCAAACGACTCTCCAAATGTCAACTTACTTACACAATATTCTTAAATTAAAAAATAGTTATCCTACTTCCACAATATAACCCTCTCTTTAATCTCCGACGCCATCGGCCCAGTGACCACTCAACCCATGCAACCACCAAACTCTCCCCTCGCAGCACACAACCACATGATTCCTCTCTCCGCAATAGCAACACACACCTATTCTACCGCGCCTAAACTAGACATCCTCCTCGTGCCCGGAGGAGTAGGTCTCGACATCCGGGCCGCGGCAAACGACACGACGCTCGAACGCTTCGTGAGCAGTCGCTATGACGAGTTGCAATACCTCGTGAGTGTGTGCACGGGAGCGAGAGTTCTGGCCGGCTCGGGGGTGCTGAATGGCAAGCGCGCGACGACGAATAAATCGGCTTGGGGGTTTGTTACAGCTAAGTGGGGTTGGGGAAAATATAAGTTGGGTGCCGAGTGCGAGGTGGACGACGGATGGGAAGGTGTGGACTAGTTCGGGAGTTTCTGCTGGTTTGTTCCTCCCCATTTTCTGTTTGTGTGAAAGTATTGTTGGAAAATTGAATAACAGCTCTGACGAAAATAGGAATGGACCTGACATATGCATTTATGAAGTTCCTGTATGGGAATGAGACAGTGGACAAGGTTATGGGTATCATTGAGTATGCGCCGCATACCAATCCTGATTGGGATCCGTTTTCTGTTATGTATAAGGTTAGTTTTTTTTTTTGCGGATGCTGTTGATGCTGGTTAACAAAGGGAAAAAGACTGTGCTTACATATTATTATTTTAAAACAATAGGTTCCGGGCGTGAACATGAGTATGGATTTAAAGGATTGTGCGGGACCGGTTGGGATTTGATTTCTTCTAGTAGTACTTGGAATCCGAATATAGTAGTAGGCTTTTTGAATTTACTATACAGCCCCCCTTTTGGAGTCGCTTGCAAGTTCTCTCTTTATTCCCTTTAAAATCAGCGTACAACACCTGTTATTAGTTGCATAAATCGACCTTTTTATTTAAAACAATATGATTTAGGAAAATAGTCTTAAGATAATTGCAAAACTTCTCTAGCAACTCCAACTCCACTTGTTCTTCTGGAAGTCGCGGTGGCGGTTCCTGGGAGGTTACTCATCCGACGGTTGTTGCTGAGCATTGGATTTCAAGTCTCCTGCTGGCGGGGACAAAAAGAATAACCTTAGATAATGTCACGGCACGCTCCACGGATCAAGGGATTAGAAGAGGTAAAGGCTCGCATTACAAAGATCTAACGTAAAGAGCTAAGAGGAGGAGGAGAGAGCTCTGGGCTAAGTACAGGAAAGCGGCCGCTAAGGCGGGAGCGAGGTCACGTGAAGCTGGCGAGAGCCAGCTCCGTGACACACAATCTTTGAAGAACACCTCAACCGACTCTCAAATCCTCCAGGATTAAACGACATGGCCCTTTGTCTGCTTAATGCCAATGACATTGATGTCTCGCCACATGAAAACTGCAAGGAAACCAATAGCCCAAGCAGCAGTAGCCGCGATCAACATATTCTGCTGGGCGTCTCTGTAGGCTAACTGAATCGCTAGGCGAGTGGCTGAGCCAACCGGGAACGACAATTGGGTCGGGAGGTCCTCATAGATCATGGTCAGGTTTGCAAGTTGCTCAGGAGGAAGGTATAAGGCGAGCTTCGTAGGTAGGGTATTTTGCCAAATTGCGGCGGAAATGGTCAGGCCAATTGCAGAGCCAATGCTTCCAAACAATCCCAGCACAGCGATGCTAATAGCAAAGTATTGTTGCTCTGCAGCGGCGGCCATGATAGCAATCTCGTCGGTAACCATAACAACACCGGTGGCGAAAGAAATGAAGATCTGGCACATGACGATATAGCCGACATTCTGGTTAGGCTGGCGGAAGTAGATCTGTAGGCCGAGGCCAAGAACCGTGAGAGGAAGTCCAAAGTAGAAAGTGACGGGTTTGTAGCGTCCTGTGTAAGAAATGACTGCGCCAGTGACTAACGTAAAAAAAAATGCTGCCAACGGTGTTTATCTGAACGACATAGCTAGCATGTGTGACGCTCAGGTCATTGACCACTTGAAGGTAGGAGCCGAAATAGCTGGACCAGCAGCTGGCGCTGAGGAAGAGTATACAGGAAAGGAGACAAGCGCCGAGGACTGTTCGATCCCGAAGAAGCCTCCATGGAATGAAGGAGACTTTGGCAAAGAATCTCTCCCAAATTGTGAAAGCAATTAGAAGTACGATGCCAAAGACAAGAAAACAGATGATCAGGGCAGAGTTCCATCCTTCGGCTTCAACGGTGTAAAGGTTGAATGGCAGGAGGAAGAAAGCGACGCCGGCGGATATTAGCAAGAGACCAATGACATCGAACTCGCGGGTGTTGTAAGCCAGGGACTCCCATAGTGTGCGTCCACTCACATGCTTCGGAACAATGCCCTGCTTCTTGGCCTTGAAGAAATGATACGTGAAAAGGCCGAAAAGCGGGAGGGTGACGACTGGGACGAGGATGCTTTCCATCCCAAAGGCCCAGCGCCAGCCAGCTCCATTTAGAAAGGCTGTGGAGATTGGTCCTGCTAGCCAGGAAGTGATCAGATAGGGCGAGTCGCATGCGGCCTGCATGAGACCTCGATGGCGTAGCGAGGACGTATCAGCGACAAAGACACTAAGACTGTATCCTATGCCATTGATTCCGACCGTGTAAAAGACTTGTGACGCAGCGTAAGCCTCGACGTTGTTGCAGGTAGCCGACATAATCAAACCAATGGTCGTAAGCACAATGCAGAGAAGATATCCCTGCGGCCGGCGAAGATATCTAGAACCTTGGCGATGCTGAGGTTCGTGACACCGCCGATGACAGCGCTTATAACGCCGGTGGTTGGCGTGAGTGAGTGCTCGGCGAAGGCAGATGTGACGTATGGAAGAAGGGAGCCACTGACTCCAGTTACCAGGCCTTGAACAAAGTAGACGAACCAGATCATAACATAGGCAATCACTAGTGAAACCATTGACCAAGAAATGGTCACGGCCTCGATATCCTGGACACCAGGTTGGAAGTTGGGGTCAATAAAGTCATCGTCGGATGGGGTGCCATTAAGATGGTCCAGGTCTTTGTCCGAGTCCTGAACGGTATCGTGAGCAGTGAGCTTTTTCATGTCTTGGCTGTTGACTTTGGGTTCGGCCGCCATGGTTTGATGATGATTGTCGGCAATGCTTGTAGGTTTTTCTAAGGGCGCGCAGGCCTTTAAGTTATCGTCTGCCCAACTCGAATGAAGAAGGCAAAGGGTTGCAGATGAGAGGGAGAGGGGAGAGAAGAGCCGCTGAGCGTTTGTAAACAGTCTCGGGAGATTGAAAAGATCTGTGGAGGAGAGAAACAGCCGGGTCTTGAGATTGAGGCCGGAGGGGGGAGAGGGTGAATTTTGATTATTCAAACAACGCCGGATCAAACGAGCGTCCAGAGGGCAATGATCCGTGCTCAGACAAGGTTCCTCGCCTGCTCTAGATGGCGTGCGTTAAGCTGAGTTGAGCGTATCAAGCCAACAGAAGCGAAGGGATTTTTCCTCAAATTCACTCACACGGGAAGCGATCAAGTCAAGAAACAGATCACACTGGCACTTACCATTGGAGAAATTTTACGAAATTTTACTTCGAGTTCGCAGGGAATACGAGAAGGGTCGTGTGGGAATTAGTCATTTTTTTCAAGCACAAAATCCTGGAATGGAAATCGTGAGAGTCTCGCTGCCCGCCGTCTTGGATTTGTGGCTCTGTGAATTCATCCTAGGATCCCTGGGGCCTGGAACCTATCCCCGCTTTCCCTCCAGACAATAATTGGCTTCTGGAGATGAGCTCTAATGCGCTCATTCTCGGTCAGGCTTGCTGAGCCTGTGGGGGAGAAAGTACCTACTTGAACCACGCATCAAGGTGGGGGTTTATTTATCCCAACCGCCAAGCAAGTCCCTCGTGGAATTGGCTTCTGGAAAGTAGCTCTAATATGCTCATTCTTTGGCAGGCTTTGCCGGGCCTGTGGGTATGTAAGTTCCAACGGACCGGCATGCCCATTGCCCGGCCATGGGGATGCGGCTAAGAGCACGGCATTGTGGCATTGTGGCAACCTGCGGAGTTCTCTTGGGAATCGGGAAGATCCCGAAGCGCGGCGATGCAGGGACCTCAGAGACAGCGGGAGCTAGCAGCCCGTTCATGTCACATGATCCCCCCTGTCACGTGCCCCAGAGAGTCAAGAGTCTCAAGACAGACTGAGCCCGGCAGAGGTTGGCTTGTGCGTTTGCTTGGCTCCTTGGGATGAGATGTGAAGTCGTTGTTCCACGCAGCGCAACCTTGAGATTTCCATACCTATGCTTTGGCCGGGTCTCGACCTGGCGTGCATGAGAGTCCTGAGTTATGTTGGCATTTCGCTAACATCCCTCCTCAGGGAAGCCAGCACTGTTGTGTACTTTGAACCAGTACTGTGTGTGATTTTATCCTCCACAGGATCGGTATCTCTGCAGAAACTAGCCACTCGATATTTATTCATTATTGAATACGGATTCCCATGTACCAAACCTGACCTACAATAGAAAAGCCGCTCCTATACAAGCTAACCATGTGCTCCTTGACCATCTACGAGCGTTGCATACTCCGTGAACTTCTCATCGGTTCTGAGCATCTTCAGCTCCTCCGGCAACGTGCCGAATACTAACTCCACGCCGCCATCTTTTCTCTTTGGATAAATGACTAGAAATCGAAACCGCCTGTGACCTCGCTCAATCTGTGGTCGCATAGCTTCCGGGCTGCTTCAATAACCGATTTCCCGTGCCAATGCCCACCCCACACCAAATCCCGCTTTTTTTTTAAACTTATCCTCAACACTAAAATATGGCTAGAGTTGACAAATCAGCTCGGATTGACGCCGCGATTGCTGCAATCAAAAGCGGAGAATACACAAATTATTCTAATACCGTAGTAACATACAGGTACGACCGTAGTACGCTCTTAAAGCGTATTTATAGCCTTACGAAGTCTAAAAAGGAGGCTAATTCATTCTGGCATCAATACCTTACTAGCGAGTAGGAAGAGATCCTGATTACGCGAATTAATAACCTGACAGACTAAGGAATACCACTGACTAGTCATATCGTCAAGAATCTGGCTAAAGAGATTAGGGGGGCGAGTGTTAGGAAGAACTAGGTAGGGCAGTTTATAAGGCATTATAGTATCAGGCTTAAGAGCCTCCATCTGTGACAGCGCTGACAGTGAAGTAGTTCTATTACTTAGAATACTAAGGTGAAGAGCGCAGACGAGGTCTGAAACGAGGTTATATANACGATATAAGGTTACGTGATCGGTCTCGACTAGACCTCCGAACTAGGTCTATAATAATAAGTAAAGAGGTTTTAAGCCTTCTCTTAAATTATAAAAGACGTTCGTGTTTTATAGTTATAATAAGTTACGTATATTAAGATTTATACTTTTAGGCTTAGTTAGATATATTATATATATTAAGAGTTATCTTTTTTAGATAGTATTATATACGACTCCTTCTTAAGCCCTCTAAGGGTCGGCGCGATACCGCGAGCGATCAGGGACCCTCTAGACACGTATACGACATCGATTCGGCTCTGATCCGGGCGCGTATCGCCGTCGTTGCGGTGTTGCCGGGGGGGGGCTCGCCGTCGCGATAGTTTTGATGTTCGCGATTTTTTAAAGCCGCCTCGCTTCGCCGGCCGCCGCCCGGCTACTAGACAAGCCTACACGTCGTTAGTTGGCAAGCAAATCGACTCGGGCTACTTACGTGACATATAGGTTCGAATCCGTCTTATAACATGCAAGTGTGTTAAACATATCAAATAGAGGGCTCATGAATTTCAAGCTGACTTGCGTATAAATCGTGTTGAATTCCGTTCGTGGCATGAACGTCAACCAATGCTTAGGGCTCACATCCGGAGTTTGCTCGCGGTTTGCTGCTTTCGCGTAGGACAAGACCAAGGCACAGAAGCCAAGCATGTCATCAGAGACCGAAATGGCAGGGATTCCTAGCGAGGGAGACCGAAAGTAATCCTGGGTCACGAGCTGGATGTTTTGGCCAGTTGAGTGTGAAGTTTCGCCGTCAAGGATGTTCCGGCCAGTCTCTGTTTCTTTTAAATTCTCTTGCATAAGAGAGTAAAGCGCTTCGAGAGGCATAGGTGCAGTCACCTGTGGAGCCCAGAGCATATTACCTTTGTCCGTGATTGGAGTCAGACCGGTGATGGTCCAAGGATTACATTGCGGGAAATCCAGGATCGTAATTTGGTTTGGAGGGTTCTCAGTCCACGGTGTCCAACCCATCTGATATATAACCTTAGTCAGTCAGTCATGGAGTCTGTATAGCGAAGCACTTACGAAGTCGTTTGTAGCTGCTGCACCAGCGGCCGCAGCGCTTCTATCTCCGACTTTGATGCTCGTGCCGTCCAGAATGTACTCCGGGTTGAGTTTTCCTGCCCCAAGTTCTGTTGATCCCGTGTCTACTGATAGTACAAAGTTTTGTCCTGACCGGCTCTGTACTAGCATACGTTTTGCAGCAAACGTATCGTCAAGGTTACAAGCGGAGTTTTGGAAGTTGAACAGTGGTGTCTCAAACTCGGCTCCAATGCCCGCGTCTCCAGTAACACTAGGCCCATCATTGAACACAGACATTTCGATTTCCTCGAACTCATCTTCACAATCAGTAGGGGCACGCGAAAGCACCGCCGCGTTGATAGCAAGCAAGAAAAGAAATAGGAAGAAAAAAAGCATGATATATAGGCTTGAATCGCAGATAATAAGAGAAGAGTAGAAGATAGGAGAATTCGCTGTTGTTAGTTGAAGTATAAACAAGGCACGCACCAGATTTATATATGCAGTACTATATATCCCAGGAAGTATAACATCTTCTATTCCTGAAGTTAGATTCAAGTCCCTGCATATCTTCACCGATTATACTATCAGGCTCCTGATCGCGGTCGCACGACACTGCCTACCTCTATATTTAGTATCAGTTGATGTCAAACCAGAAAAATAATCTTTATATAAATTGTTTCAATTATTCGATATAGCTGTTTGTGCCATATTATGTGAGGTTGGTGATCGTGAAGAGGTCGAAGCGGAGAGGGCAAGTACGTAAGTACATCCGGTACAGTTGTCTGTGCCATATTATGTGAGGTTGGTGGTCGTGAAGAGGTCGAGGTGGAGAGGGCAAGTATGTAGGTATATATAAGAAAATTTTTGTTCCTTTGGTAATAACCTTAATTAGCGCGCCTCCTATAGGGACTTCGCCCCCTTACACCTCTTTACAACCTCCCACTCATGTGTATCTACTCGTAAGACACGCGCCCCCTTTTTTAGAAAGAAGCTACCGGTAGGCGAAATATATCCACTTTCCTAAGCGCGCGCCCTCTTCTTACGCGCACGCATGTGTGTGATCAAGCCACTAACGTGACTTTAGGCGCGCGTACAAGAATAGAACTCACGTTATCGGCGGTTAGGGCGCGCCTTTTATCCTCGCAAGCTCAGGGCGCAGCCCCTCTTATAGCGCTTACGGGGGTCGCTGAGGCATCAACTTTTTTTTATTAATAGATGCTTTAGCAAAATGTGTAGTTAGTTAATTATAGGAATACTTTCTCACTTTTAGGGTTAGCCGAGAGTATACGGTCTAAGACATTCCTGATCATGTTATATTAATAGATACGGTAATAAACTCGAAGCATTTATTAAGTTGACCACTCGCCTGATAGGGGACTTTAAAAGTGGCTCTAGTAAACGTAGGGAACTTGAGGGGTGGTTATAGGGCTGACGTAATCGCCTTAAGCGAGCCCAACTATATTTAGCATTCCGCTCTCGCAAAGCTCAATCTACACCTCTTCTACTATTTGAATCCCAATCTCCGGCTATCAACAGCAGTCTCAAAGACAAGAGCATTCCTCTTCACGCACTACCATGATGTTCACGCAGCTACCGAACGAACTCCTCGACAATATTATTAAACATACTCTGCCAGAAGGTTTTGAGAGCGTGGCATTGACTTGCAAGAGAATATACGCGCGATGCACAATATTTATCGACCGCCATCATGAGCTACGCTCGCGCTTCCAAACGTTTGAATACTGGCTAAGGCCGCGCGGGTTGAATCTCATGTCCGCCTCTGACATGCTTATGCTTATCGCCGCCGAACCCGTTGTGGCGCGTTATATTCGAACCGCAACCTTCAAAATTGATAGCCGACATTTGGGTCGTCAAGTGCCTAAGTCGGTGCCGAGTATTCAAGATGGCGGAGCTGTGGTCGAATTATTTGCCAAGTCTATTTATCTCAAGCACGCCAATCTCGATTGGAAGGAATACTATATGACGTTCGAAGAAGATGTTAGAGAAGGCCGCTACTCCCAGCACGGGGCTGCCTTTCTGTTGACGCTACTGCCGAATATCGAGAAACTTATCATCCCACGGGCCTGGAAGCCGAATGATGCAACTGACAAACTCCTAGACGCCGTCGTTGACAAAGCCAAGCAGTCCACATCCAGCCTTGCCTCACTCACGAGATTCGAAGGGGCGGTCTCGCTTAATATAGATGAACGATTTGATCTGAGATGGGCGGCTCCGTTTCTAGCTCTGCCGCACATGCAGTCTTTTCGTGGCCCCAGCTGCTTAGCATTCGAGGACATACCCAGGAGCCTTGCATTCAGAGATTCGCATCATGTCGCAGAGAAACTGCAAGCGGCTCATCTAATCAGTTGCTGCATCGACGAGGTGGGCATTGCCGACTTTCTCAAGCATACCCCATCCCTGAAGACGCTTAGATATTGGCACGGTACGAAAATTGATTCCCCCATTCAGGATTGGGACATCTGCAAGTTTGTCAATGCCGTTGAGCGCGAGGCTGGGAGCCATCTCGTCCAACTTTCGGTCACCATCCACGAATTACACGGCTCTATCGTCCCAGGTCAGGCATCGATACGTGGGTTCCAGCGGCTGAAAACGCTCGAGATTCCTCTCGAACTTGTTATGTGTAATATCGCTGCCGCCGCTAGTTATACTAGATATTTACCTTGGTACTCGTGGGTTATTAAGCTTTCGTCCACCAACCCATCAGAGCCTTTTATCGACTTAATACCTGCTTCAGTCGCCCAGCTTTCATTGATATCAAAGGGAGTTGATCATCATGAAGAAGCCCTTGACGCGTTGTTTCGTCACTTCCACTCCACGCATGATTCTCGGCTGTCTGCTCTTCAGGAAGTACATATTTCATGCCCTGACGGTGCGGATAATATCTACAAGAACCAATGCGACAGAGTCGTAAAGGAGGCTAGTGATAAAGGCGTGGTCGTGCTTTTGAAGCCATGGCCGTCTGCACATAGATTCTTGTGGGATGGGGAACCCTGAGGTGTTGTTTTAGGTTGATAGTCGCAAAGTCTCATCCCTAACAAGAATGATAGTGTCAAACCCAGATAGACTAATACAATGTTGATTCGTTGAAGTTGCACGAGAAGGAAAGAGTGTGCGCGTCCAAATTGCCGCATTACCACATTTACCAGTGTGAGGAAAAAAAAACAAGAATAATCAAGACCAATCAAATCAAATCAAGGTACTATTACCCCCCTAGGTGTTTAGGAGTTATTTACTAACTCATCTCTCTCATCCTGCTTTAAAACTTTCAAAATGTACTACCTCATCTCTCTCATCCTTTTATGTCCTACCAAAACCCTCACCTCATTTCTTTTCTCGCGATATTGCCTCTGCTGTTCGAGCTTGAGCCCCTGGTCAACGAAGAGCAAGTGCCCAAGCGCCTTGAGTATAGCCTCTCTTTATGTTTATTAACTCAAGCGCGCCACCGTATATCGCGGTGTCTAGAAGTGCAGAATTCTCTCCAGACCAGTGATCTTTAAAGAGGACGCAGCTAAATTCGAGCTGCACGATGCCGTCAATGCTACGCAGTAGTATCAAGTTTCGCAGCTCTTGTTCCAGCACTTCATTATCCTTCGGCTCATACAGGGGCTTATCCACTTCCTTGTATACGTAGGTAATCTCATTCCCTATGACGCGTACCTTATATACGCCCATACTAAGCTCTTGTGTCTTGATGATTTCCAACAGGTCTTTTGGGGGAACGGAACTGACAGTAGTGTTGTATATTGGAAACCGTACTCGGAACGGGTCTTCTCGTATGCAAACACATAGTTGATTGACAATAGAGGAATATTCGCTTTCTATATCTCGCGTTGTCTTGAGATGTAGAATCTGGCTTTGTGGAGTGGTTATCGCATGTTGCTGGTATGTGATGATAAGCTCAGTAACTGTGTCATTTAACAGCTTTATAAAATCGAAATCGGTGCAGAGGCAGAGGTTCATGAGGCGTTTTCGCCGTTCTGGTTTTTTAGCAAAAGTGCTAGTCTGAGCCGGTTGAAGTGTTCCTTTAAAAGTAACCTTGATATGCCATTCGAGGTGAGAGAAATGGTACACAAGTCTGAACGAGCGAATTCCTGGCTCCGTTCCTTTCTCCCATATCTCTTCTTTATAGGTTTTGGGGGTAAAGTCGATAGATTGTCGTTGGAAGTGTAGCAATCGAATTATTATGCGCTAGATGAGAGGGAGGGCTGTCGACGGCAGTAATGCTATAGAGGAGTATGCCTGCGAGCAACTTCGACGGATGACTGAGAACATGGTTGGTGTACTATAGTCGAGCTTGTAATATCTGGGAAAAGCTAAAGGTGGATGGTAAGATAAGGAGCCAGAATCTCAGCGAGATATTTGGCTCAAGCTAAAACTTTCAATCCAAAGGCGGAGATTTTTATCTCGCGTGATTACACAATGTGATTTAAGTTAGTAAGCACAGACCCTGAGGGCGCCAAGCCACAAATAGTCTCATCCACGAAACGTCAGCCACCTTTTTTTAACCCCGCAATTTTAGGCCGCAAAGCTAAGTAATCCCTCGGTACGTAAGGCGCGCTGGAGGGCTGCTATGTGACCTTAGATCATGTGACAGTCGTGACGGAAGAATATTCTTATGCGCACCTTACTTGAAATGGCGAAGTGGTGCGCAGGAGCTTTGAAGCGTCGTAAGCCTAGGCTGCTCGATGGGTACCCGTGGGTAGGAGTAAGGAGAGTTACTCGGGTAGGTGGGTATACCCGTGGGTTGCCAAGAACCCGTATAAAAATGAAGATATACTTTTATTTAATCTTTTAATTATTCTCCTAATTATTCTCCTAATTAATCTCCCAATTATTTCTCCTAATTACCTTTCTTATACTCTACTAGTATATCTTCCTAGCGCGTACCTTCCTGGCGCGTACCTTCCTGGCGCGTACC